>AWOL01S0047975.1:5711-69094 GCA_000715115.1 Nicotiana otophora
AAAAAAAAATGTTACAGGAAACACCAATTGCCAACCTCAAACTTTTCCTTATAACAACAATGAGAATGGCTAAATTGGAGGCATACCAGACAATTATGCAACAATACTAGGAGGCTCCAGCTTCAGAGCAACAAGAAAAAAAGTGTGACTTCACCACAGGCCGTACGATTTTGTTAAAGGTAGACAGGTGGTGAGGTTCACAAAGGAGGAAGACGATCTATTGGCAGAAGCTTGTAGACTCACTATAGTGGGTAAATTCCCATGGACAAGACCTTACATAGATCGAATCAGAGCGGAGTTTCTCAAATCGATTCTTCTAAAGGGAGCCATGCAAATTAGGGCGTACAATATGCAGCATGTTTTTATCGATTTTGACCTCGAAGAAGATCACATAAATGTTAAAGCTAGATCCTTTTTGACAATCTGTGACATGCAAATGAAATTACAAAAGTGGACTCCTAATTTCAAGCCGGAAATAGAATCTACTCTTTCTCCTGTTTGGATCAATCTCCCAGATCTGAAATGGCACTACTTTGAGTGGGATGCGCTTTGTCGAATTGTGGAACCAATAGGTATCCCAATCATTATGGATAAAGCCACTCTTTCCAAAACAAGACCCACCACAGCCAAAATCAAGGTTGAAATTGATGTCACCAAAGCTTTGCTTCATGAAGTACAGATTGATATTATGAATGAAAAAGGCCAAATGGAATCCATCATCCAGAAAGTTGAGTATGAATTTATCCCTGAATATTACAATCATTGTAAAATGCAGGGGTATAGTGACCTAAAATGCAGAATTCTTCATCTGGAATTACGACAAAGTGTTATAAATGCTGCAGACAAAAGTTAATGAGAGTGCTAAAGGAAAGGAGAAGGAGAGTACTGATGTCCAAGGAAAAAGGTCTAATGAAATGCAAGTGGATGGAAACAAAGTAGCCAAATCAATTGTAAAAACACAAGGAGATGCATCTATGGAAAGGGATAATTCTGAGCAAGAAGAAGGATGGCAAACTGTGATCAATGGAAAAGGTAGGAAAAAAGGCATGAATAAAGCAAATGGACATATGAATGTCTCAGACGTATCGACCAGCAGTGGCTCAAAGGATACTAATCAATTAACGACAACAAGGGGAGACTGCAAAAAGAAGAATATTGATAACTCTATTCCTAAGGAGCCCCAACGGATGAATGATCAAACTATGTTTCCTATAGAGGTGGAAGTACAGAAGATGGAGACAATTGTAAGGAAGCCAAATATTAGAAAGACCAAGAGACAAAATAAAAATACTCTCTTTACAAAAACTGATCCACCTTATGAAAGAAGATGGAAGAAAGAAGCAAGAGAAGTTGGCAAGGATTTAACCAAATCTGAGACCAAGGATAATAGCATATCTTCTGTATTAGCTAATATAACAATTGAAATAGAAGGGAATAGGGATTTGGTAATGCAGGAGGTGACGTATCCTGTTAGGCCACCAGATGTTACAATCAAAGATCCAGATAGCAAGTGTATAGATGGAGGAATAATGAATTGTATTTCTCAGGGATGCAGTCCTTTACCAGGAGGTCTAGGGCCTCAGAATCGGCCTCAAGCTCTAGAATCTACTCAGGCGAGAAGTAAAGAGTATGAAGGAAAATCATTGGTACAGGAAAGGAACCCCAATAATGGTACTAACTTGGTTGATGAATACTCACATTTTGAATCTGATTCAGAAGTAGAAGTGGAGGAAACTCACCTATCAAATGAAATTGAATCAACATCTGATAGTGAAATACTTCACTTAACCAAGATGAATAATTTTTTGGGAGTCAACACTGGTAAAGTACTTTCTTAGGACCACTAAATGGTCACTGATCAAAACAATCTATCACCAAGAGGAGTTAACAGTGGCTCTACTGTTTTGTCCAAAATGGGGTTAGAAAATATTCATCATAGGCCTAACTCCCATGATTTTTAATGATTAATACTTTATCATGGAATATTAGGAGTGTTAGAACACAAAGTTCTTTTGAAAGGCTCAAGACTCTTAAAAATAAGTACAATAACACTTTCATTTCCTTACAAGAACCTTTTGTCTAAGCAGAGAAGATGAACACTTATATGAGGCACCTGGGTATGCAAGGTTGCCATGCTAATCTCAATAACAAGATTTGGCTATTTTGGTCTAATGAGTTTGATATTGTTATTCTTGAAGACTCAGAACAAGAAGTCACATGCAAAGTCTCCCACATCGGCTCCTCTAACGTTTTTCATATCTCTGTGGTATATGCTAAGTGCAGAACTACCCTAAGACGAGACCTATGGAGTGAGCTGTGTAATCTTTCCAATAGAATTATTGGTCCTTGGGCTATCATTGGAGATTTTAATATCATAGCTGATTCTGAAGAGAAGTTTGGTGGTTCTCCTTATAGGATTGACAAAAGCTTTAACTTCCTGCAAGCTTATCAGAATGTGGGATGCAAGATGCAGGTTTTGTGGGGAACAAATTCACTTGGTGCAATAATAGAGGGGCACCTGATACTATTTGAAAAAGGCTCGATAGAATGGTGTTCAATTCTGAATGGTTTGACTTATATAATGGAACCATTGTAAATCATTTAGCTAGTGCATGTTCTGATCATGTTCCTCTGTTAGCGCAGTTTAAATCTACTTCTGACTAGTATGTGAGTTATTTTAAATTCCTCAATTTCTGGACTGAACATGAAGGATTCATGGAAGTCATTAACAACATTTGGGATGGTGAATGCATTGGTAATCCCATGTGGAATCTGCATCATAAGCTAAAGTTAACTGCCCCCAAACTTAGCACATGGTCCAGGGAAACATTTAGAGATATCTATGAAGAGCATAAAAGACTGGAAAGTGAGTTGATTAGGCTTGAAGGTTTATTGATTTCTGATAATGATGGAGTTGGAAGATCCAATCTCAACAAAACTAAAGCTGATTATATAAGGTATCTTAAAATCCAAGATGCTATCCTTAGACAGAAAGCAAGGGTGAAGTGGTTCACTGAAGGTGATTCTAACTCAGCTTACTTTCATATTGTCATTAAGGACTGGCGAAGGAGATTGAGCATCAACAAGATTCAGGATGAGAATAACCAATGGGTAGAAGGGACTAGAGATGTATCTGAAGTTGCTATTAGATACTTTCAGGGTATTTTTTGTCAAGAGCCTAAATTTGATGATTACTACGACCTTCATGACATTGACCCCATGATCATAGATAGGTCAACAATGATTTGATTGCACTCCCGAATGAAGAGGAGATAAAGAATTGCGTCCTCTCCATGGATTTAGACAGTGCCCCTGGGCCTGATGGTTTTACTGCCAAATTGTTTTAAGTAGCATGGACAAAAGTTACACCTATCATTATGATGGCCTTGAAATCTATTTTTTGTGGGGCTAATCTACCAAAGTGGTTTACCCATACCTGTATTGTTCTGTTACCCAAGGTTGCCTCACCTCAGCACTTTAATGACATTAGACCCATTAGTCTATGCAATTTTGTTAGCAAGATTTTTGCTAAACTTCTCAATGGCAGGCTATCTAAAATACTGCCTAACATCATTGGTGGGAACCAAAGTGGCTTTGTTAAAGGGAGATCTTTAACTGAGAACATACTGGTTGCCCAAGAAATCATCCAAGATATTGCCAAGCCTAATCGAGAAGGTAATGTGGTGCTCAAACTTGATATGGCCAAAGCCTATAATAGAGTTTCATGGCCATACTTATGCAATCTGATGAGAAGGATGAAGTTTAATGAAGTATGGATAGATATCATATTCAGACATGTCTCTAATAATTGGTATTCCTTACTTGTCAATGGTAATAAACAAGGCTTCTTTCAGTCCAAGAGGGGACTTAGGCAAGGAAATCCCATTTCCCCCTCCCTTTTTATAATTTGTGTTGAATTTCTTTCAAGAAAATTACAAAAGGTCTATATTCATAATGAGTTCACTGGATTCAGTATGAATAAGAGGAGACCTCAAATTAATCACTTAGCTTTTGTTGATGATATTATTCTTTTTTCTAGTGGATGCATGAAATCATTGGAGTTACTAACGGTGAATAAACAAAAATTTTGTGTAGTTTTGGCACCAAATTCTTCTTTAGAGTCAGTCTAGAGAATTAAGGAGATTACTGGGATGGAGCATAAGGAGTTTCCCATCAAATATCTTGGTTGTACCTTGTATGTTGGTAGGAAAAAGATAGCCATCTTCTCTTTGTTGGTCACCAAAGTGTTGCAGAAAATTTCAGGTTGGCATGCTAAATTTTTATCCACTGGTGGCAGAGCTATTCTGATCAGACATGTTTTGTTAGCCCTTCCAGTACATCTTCTAGCAGTCATTCACCCTCCTAAAGGAGTCTTGAACCAAATAGAAAGAATGTTGCACAGAATATATGGAGGATTATATGTGGTGCTAAAGGAATTCCCTTTACAGGGATGTCCTTTCGAATGTTACTAGTCAATTGGTGGAAAGCAAAGGCAAAGAATGCTGTTGAAGCCAGCTTGCTAAACTGTTTACCAATCGTCACAATATGAGAAATTTGGAAAGCAAGATGTGGAGTTAAATATGGCTCTGAAAGATTCAATGTAAGGAGGACCCTGCCCCTTATTTATTTCTCCATTTCACATATAGTTAACACCCAGCTCCCAAAATTCAGTACCAAGCCTATTTGGAGTAGCATCAACCAACTATTCAACATTAATGTAGGATTCAAGAAGACCATCATTACCAGGGGACAATTTGGAATGCTTGATTGTTGCGTTCACTATTAATTTAGGCCCTGGAACTAGCAACTGGGCAGAAGCACAGTCACTGTTGTTTGGCATCAAATGGTGTATTAATAATGGTTTACATAGTATTTTGGCAGAGACCGATTCAAAGCTATTGGTGGATTGCCTTAATGGAAACAAATATGTCCCATGGAGGATTTCAGATGAGATTAATGAGCTTAGAAGTCTAAGGGAGCAAATAGTTTTTAATTTGAATCATTGCTTCAGGGAAAGTAACCAAGTTGCGGATAAATTAGCTTCTTTAAGCCATGATTCTTTACAAAATCAACTGTTCCACAATTTTGATGAGCTACCAAGGCAGGTCAGAGGCATAATGAACATGGACAAATGGAGCTTACCTGCTTTTCTAATTGTTGATAAAAGAACAGATATTACCTTTGAGCCACCATGAATTTTAGACTCAATAGAGTAGAATGTTATTTGTTATTGATATATTTTTGGTTAGGGTTGGATATTTTGTTTGATAACTTGTACAAACTAAAGTATCCAATACCCATGATTTTCCTTCGACTCAACTCACAATATAGCATGTGCCATCTTTCATGTTAGATAAGGGTGTTTGTGGATTATACACTACACCCTCAAGCCAATGTACTATGTTTTGGATTGATGAATAAGAAATGCCATTTCAAAAAAAAAAAGTATTAAGTCATTATTAATAGTGAAGTTTCTCTTATATATGGCAGGCTATATTAAATTATTTTTTCATCTCAACAAGGTGCAAAAGTCAATAACAATGGTAGCTCTTTAAATAGAAAAAATCAAAAATAAAATATTGATCAATTATTTACCATTTGAACATAGACTTCCTGTTGAATAAAATTATACATTAAAGTTAAATATTTAAAAATTAGTATGAACTCATAATAAAAATTTGAATAAAAAAAAGTCATTTCCTTTAATGTTTTTTTCTCGTTAAGTTTCCTTCAGTGTTGAGAACACATAATTAATAAGTCTTAGATATAAATATATAGCAAAAGAATCGGATTCAAATACTTTTCAAATTTATTATATAAGTAAAATTATTTTTCAAGGTAATAAAATTCATTGAGTACATAAACTAATTTTCATAAGAATAGCATTGACAATAAAAGAAATTAAAAAGTATAGCAAAATCGATCGTAATATAATATTAAGATTCAAATTAGTTACAATACAAACTTGAAAGGATGAGGATGAAATAATAGAAGATAAAATATATTTTAAATGAGTTGTCATTATATACTTTTCTTTCTTTTGTAATATTTTAACGAATGACTGTTGTTTTTTAAATATTAAGTTATCTATATTGAATATTGCACTCACTATTACTCGTAATTAGATTTTATATGGATTCTTTTGATCTTGCACATCATTCAATAGTATCCCGATGTTGCTCTTCATCAATCGACAACTCAACCTCAATGCAATTTCACCATTGTTGAACAACTGAATTAATCCAAAAATTTGTGAAGTCGGTGAAGAAGATAGTCAATGGGAAGACGGAAGCTATCGGTCCTTGTCTTTCATAATCTTTTAAATTTGGACGAAAGCTATTAGTCCAATCCAAAAAATTCTTTCATCTTCCTCAGTTAAATTCATAGCTCCTTCCTTTACCGTAGAAATGGACCACCATCCATCATTGGCGATATCATTCACAAATTTCCTTACAAAATGGCGGCATTTGCAACACTAGTCGGTGCTATTACCTCACTGCCAATTATATTTTTGGCACAACATTTATCTAAAAACTCCATGAATCAACATGAGTCATTGTGTTTGCCATTATTATGGTAAAAAGCGACTCAATAAAATCGGTGACCTAAAGCCAAAATTTTATAAGAGGTCTTATACTGTTTTTATTAGAATTCACATATTTATACATACACATATGCAAAAAAGTTAGTGTAACTTGTTATTTTTAAATGACATAAAGTCTTTGACTTCACATAATAATATTATTATTTATATTAATAAGACGTCATTTAAATATTAAGATGTTGAGCATGTATTTACAATATATTACCTTTGATATTGTTGTAAAAAAGTATATTTACTAATATAAAGATTTAAATAGTTTAATTCAAAGTTCTAAAAAAAATTACTGTTAAAGAGTAGGCAACCTTTCTTTCTTCTTTTTTTACAAACTTTATGTACTTTTTAAATTTTTTCTGCAAACTTTAATACTGTCTAAACTAAAATAAAATTATAAAATTTACTATTAAAAGTTTTTGGACCCTCGAAATTTCAATTAGCCTCCCCCTTGAGTCACTCGTCCACTCCTAACATTCTCGGACAAATTTTTATAGAGCCTTAAATTAAGATAAGACAACAATGATAAAGCACATCAAAAGATAGTGAATGTGTTATTTGGTTATTAAATGTGAATGAACAATAGTCTCAACAGAATTGATGGCCTAAAATCATAATATATTAAAAGATACTTATATTTCTTTCATAAAATTCATATAATAATAAGACACGAAAAAACCTACATGACTTTGATCTAGCGGTGAGAGCGTAACTCATGATGTGTAATAAGTTAGGCGCATGTCATGGCATGGAACTCTCCCCTATACAAAAAAAAATATTAAGTGAAGACAAACAAACAAAGGGTAAGCTCTTTATTCATCGCGTGATGAGAGCGTAACGCATGATGCGTAGTATGTTAGGCGCACATCATGGCATGGAACTCGCAGTATACAAAAATATGATATTAAGTGAAAACAGTAAAAAGGCAAGCCCATTATTCATCGAAGTTTGCACCTTGCGACACTTGCCTCGGGAAATTCTTAATAAAAAAAGATGAAACACAAAATAACTTGTTTTCGGTATGGATCAATCAACTATGACAAAACAGAATAGCTAATATAGAGAATTTGAGTTAAAATTAAAATAAAATTGTGAGAAACATAAAAAAGACTATACATAGAGGAAGAAAAGTAGAATTGATAAGGAGATAAATATAGTTGTTTAATTTAATGAGAAAAAAATTATGGTATTAACTCACTCATCCTACATCTACCGAATTTAAGAAAATGTTAAAGTTGAAAATCTTTTATTAATAGTTATATAAATATAAATGACATATATAGTGTAGTAGTACACCATATTTTTAGGCCTTAAATATTTGGGTGTCTGTGTCTGCGTTACCGTAGAGCCGCCCTTGACATCAGCAGTACATTAGCAAAAAGAGGTTAAACGATGCCGTCGCCTTCAATTGGAAAAAGCAGCGACTGGTTCCAGTTTATTTGTCTGGTAATCATTGGTTTTTTTAGTATACATATACATGCAGTCATATACATATCTGTTTGCTACTTATGGTTATCACCTTGGCGTATGTTGCAACTTGGGTTTTTCTAATTACCTCAGCTTCTGCTCCATTATATATAAACTAAGTCTCTTGTGATACTTGCTCTTGGAGTACTTAAGCTTCTTCTTGTTTTTATTCATTAATACACTATGTCAACTTCAGTTTTTAATTTATAGGTACTTGATGATGAGTATTTGTTCCACATTTCAAGTGTTAGATAAGTAGTCTAGCCGCACCAATTTAGTTATGCCTTTGATTTTTATTCTTAAAAACCTAATTAAGCTATCTGACATATTGTTTATTTTCAACTATTTATCCCCCAATTAGCTTATTAAGAAAAGTGCAAAAAAGCAAACAAAAAACTTTACACACGACCGCAAACTTCTAATCAAAGTATGGTTCTCTAGAGCATTGCTATTGAAATGAATTAGGCTAAAATTCTATATTGCTGCTCATGCACGTACAGAATATATATATATAACCTTTATTGAGAATATGGAAAAGAGAATACAGAATGCAAATGCTTTATTAGATATACTAGCTTGAGACACTGTCTTGTAGATGGACTTGAACATAGGGAGGCAAATGCTATATACAACTGCCTGCGTGAATATGCTGCTCTTGATAACTCCTGGATTTGCAGAGGATACTTTTCGATCAACTATAATGGGCCCTTTGATCCAAAAAAGTCAATCCCACAAAAACCATTTGGAATAAGCGGAGCCAGGATTTGAAGTTACTGGGTTCAGGATTCTAAATCTTTTATGTTATTGGGTTATAAAGTAAGAATTTGTACATATTCAATGAATTTCTTAAGACAAATATATGATTTGGACTAAAGCTACTGAGTTCGGCCGAACCCGTTATCGAAGCTCTAGCTCTGCCCCTGCAGGGCGATGCTAAGATCAAGCAATATATTGAGGATGATATTAAATAATTACCCTCAAACTAGACCTAAATGTTGCTGGCTAGCAGCCTATTAAATGTCTATAATTTTTAGGAAGAGATAAAAAATAAAAATAAAAACACTTGCAGTCTTATAATTGCAATTTGTTTTTAAAAAAATCCATCCAAAAGAATTCCATCTTCCTTTTTTCTTCCCTCTTTTCTTGTTCACAAGTACTCTTTCGGAGTAATTTAAAAAAGTTGGGGAAAGCCATCAACCAATGGAGGTGTGATAGGTTTTTGTGGTCCTGCCAACTCACAATGCAATACAAAGTTCCCAAACCAAAGATTCAACAAAGTAGAAATTTGCCTCCATACAATTTCTACAGTACCATGTTTGAGTTTGAGTATGGTCTACACATTTTATATAAACTATCCCACTGAGAATTCAAAACAAAATCCCTGAGCAGAGATTTTTGTCTGTTTTTTTTTTCCCCACCTCCATTTGACTAGCTCACATTTCAAAAGAAAGTCAAAGTACCAAAAGCTAATCTGGGGATAAAAAGTTTAAAAGGGGAAAGACAAGAGATTAATAAAGTAAGGTATTTCTACCACACTAATTTTGACCACAATGGCCCAAATGGGGGCAGCGTAGTAAATTCATACGGGTATCTAGGTTATTTATACCAAGTCAGTGTCATTGTTACCCTTCCCTCCCAAAGTTCATCTTTCAAAATTTGCATAATCTCTCTCATCAATTCAATTTTAGTTTTTTCCCAATACATGGAGAATCTCAAAAGATGCACACATACATCATTTTCCATAAACAATCAATATTGATATGTTTTTCTCCTTTTTATTGTAAACACGTACATACAGTTATACTATACATACGATTATCTTGTGAATTTGTTTTTATTTTCTATTTTTTTATTGGTCAATTTGTAACCCTAGTACTTAGGAAAATCTAGGTATATCTTATAAATTGTCACGACCCAAAATCAACCGTCGTGATGACGCCTATCGTGGAACTAGGTCAGCCTCAACTCAACAGCCCAACACCAACAACAATAAGTTTGAAAACGTTAACGGAAGCATTTAACATTAAAGAAAAATTGTTTGAAACATAAGAAAATCCCAAAGTGATACAATCCAGCCCAAAACCAGGGTGTCACTAAGTACATGAGCGTCTAGATCAGAAATACAGTCTACTACAGTGTCTAGAGATATAAACTGAAAGTACGACAAAGATAAAGGAGAGTCAAGGCCCGCGAAGATTGTGCAGCTACCTTGATAGTCTCCAAAACTCTAGAATCCTCAATCAGCAACCGGTGCTACGACCGGTATCGCCTGGATCTGCACACGAGGTGCAGGGAGTAACGTGAGTACACCAACTCAGTAAATAACAAGTCCAAACTTTGGACTGAAAGGTAGTGACGAACTCAACCTCAATAAGTATAACAGAAATAAATGGGCAGAAACGTAGGCATGCTTTCAAGTCAAATGTGCAGCTCAAGTAGTAAAGGAAATACATATCTGAACAGTGTAAGGTATACAACTCAGCTATCTCTACATGCTAATGCACAGAGTGTATGAAATGCACCATGTGCTCCACTCTCAAGTATCCAACCACTCGGTACTGTATATGGCCATCCGACTTTGGAAAATCCATCCCGGAACATATACAACTCTGACTATAAGACACCAGTACCGAGGAAAAGGGGCAATCCAACCCTGTAGAGAAATCCATCTCTAGGTATCAAGTACTTCGGACAAATCCATGTCCAGGGAAATCCATCCCTCAATAATATCATCCGCGTTCACTAGGGGTGTGTTACAGACTCCGGAAGGGCTCCTACAGCCCAAACACTATCATAATCATCAATATAACCACTGCAGTATGCAGCCCGATCCCATAACTATCATTCATAACCAGGCACTCGGCCTCACTCAGTCATCAACCTCCCAGTCTCACCACTGGCTCACAATGTCATGAAAACAACCCGGAACAATGATATAATGAATCAACAAATAACTGAGACCGAGGTATGATATAAAAATGCATGATCATGACTGAGTATGGAATAGTAAATGAAACTAGTGAGATGACAGCAAGAAACGACCGCTGAGGGTCCAACCAATACCGGCACAGATCCTAAACATGATATCTAGCATAATTTACAGCTCAATTACTTTATCACATATTGAAAGCATGGATATTGACATAATAGAGTCACTAAACGGTTCCATGGAATCACCCAGGTTATAATTCTCACGGTGCACACCCGCACACCCATCACTTAGCATGTGTGTTACCTCAATACCAATCACATAACATATAATTTGGGGTCTTGAACCCTCAGAACCAAGTTTCAAAATGTTACTTACCTCAAACCAAGCAAAATCCTACTCCGCTATGCCCTTGCCTCTCAAATCGGCCTCCAAACGTCCCGAATCTAGCCACAAGCAATACAATACATTCAATATAGGCTAAAGGAATCAATTTCACAAGGAAATAATTATAGCCAAAATTCGAAATCGACTCACCCACCCCGAGCCCACGTCTCAGAATCCAATAAAAATCATAAAATCCGAAAGCCCATTCACTTACGAGTCTAACCATACAAAATTTATCAAAATCCGACATCGTTTGGTCCCCTCAAATCCCCTAATTACACTTTCCAAAGTCCCAAGCCCTAACCCCCAATTTTCACTTCAAAACCCTACTAATTAGGTGAGAAATCAACGGAAAAATACCATAGCTAAGGAAAATTAGGCTCAAGGAACTTACCTCAGTGATAACCTTTGAATTTCCTTCCAAATATCACTCCAAAAGCTCCAAAGTCTGTGTTCCAAATTGTGGAAATGAGGAAAAATCTCGAAGTCCTCTACAAGGCTTTAAAGTATGGGAAATGAAGTGTCCTTGTACTTGACACATTACTGCCACCTAACCAAGAATAACTAATAGTCATATGTTCAAGAAGTGGCTTGCTGCCACGTTTTTGGCTCATCCTTATCCAACAATTTACCACTTAATTTTTATTAACTTTCTAATTCTCCCATTAACCAATAATTCACATAATTAGGTATTATCTCAAATTACTTAAAATACCACTCACTTTTAACACACTTTGTATACCTTACTATTATGGTCATGTGGTGCCTTGTATGACACTAGTCCATAAATATCGAGTATTATAGCTCGGACCGTATTTTATCCCAAATTGTCAAACTTTGACGAAATTTATTTTCTTCGATTTGCTTACCCTCTCACCTTCACGAATTAACTTATTACTTATTTGAAATAGCGTAATACTTATAATCCCAAAATAAATCTCATTTTCAAACTTACGATGAAACTTTAACGTCCGAAAATGCGGGATGTAACATCTCATTCCCGAGCTTTCATCAATTCACTTATGGCATACTTTCACGTATGAAAACATGGGGTGTAACATCATTCCCCCCTTTGGAACATTCGTCCTCGAATATTGACTGATTTATTTTTATAACTTATGTCTTTCGAATACTTTAGTACTCTCCTTTCCATCTCGGCAATTGTTCTATAAACAAATCCAAAGGCCAGGGCATTCCCCCCTTTAGGGCTCTTTCCCACGCCACGACTTGTGATCGGAATCCTTCCAATCTTGTAACTGTTGCTACCTTTTATCATGCAGCCTGTACAACTCTAACTTTGTAAGTGCGCTTATGCGACTCTTCTTTCCTTTTTTCTCTAGCTTTTAGCCAATCTCTAGGCCTCACTTTATAAACATATACAGAGCTTAATAAGATGTCCCTCTGGGCATCTATGGGTATACTGAAGTTCTTCGCTCAGTACTTTGTTGAACTTACGAATATTTCTATACCTTATTTCATAGATCCGTTTATCCATCCGTATGACTTTACTGCATCAAGGTAGGTCTTACTATACCATAAATCTTACTTCAATTTATCGTTGCTGAGGTCTGCTACCAAATTCCAGCTTACTCTCGTTGCTTATCCTATATGTATAAGTCTAAGTCCTTTAACCCTTCTATCTGAAGTATGAACTATTCACAACCTTCTATATTTGAGTATCTCGTACGTTTTTCACATTTACCTTACTTACCTTAAAATATTTCATCACATCTTCTATCTCTTTCATGACCTCCCTTCCACATAGGTATAATTCACATCCACAACTCGAAGTTCTATTATAATACTCGCACCTCTGGTGCATACACAATCCGGGGGGAGCTTCATACTGACTTCTCATAAGGCTGGTATTCTTCTAACTGGCTTTATCGTAGAGCCGTTATAGAATATGGCTATTGTACTATCTCTCTTGTACCTCTGATATTAAGGGTGATCTTGCAATGTTCTAAATCATAATGTCTATAACTTTTGGGGTCCAATAATCAGACTCCTAATTTACTTAGTTGATGTAATTCTTTAGTTTCCTCTTCCTTCTGATCGACCTTTATGTATGCTTAAGCTATCTCCCGATCAGCGGCTTCTGGTATTAGCTATCATTCTAGCCTTTCATGGGCGCTATGGAATATCCATGATACAATCTTTTAATAATCCAATCCTTCGTCTATGACCTGGACTCGATTCTTTCTTTTAACTTGTACCGGAGTCTTCTATAGCTGTATGATTGTCAACATATATGATGCATGGATAATACTCCGAACTCTTAAGTACGTTCATAATGTAACTAACTCTGGATCATTGATCAAATAATTCCTTTCGTTCCTCCTCAGCTTTCTTTAAACATAAGCTATCACTTTTCCTGGTCTTTCTGCCCCTTGTTGCGTGCATACTTAGCTTATCTTAGTTCCCACACATGCTGGAGTTTTCGTGCAACTCATATGATTTCGAATATTACTTTTGACCTTACTTCCCGTTCATTAGCCACTGTAGGTGCCACTTTCCTATATAGTACATACAATCTTGTTGTGAGGCTGTTATGACTAGACCATTTCCTCTTTCGGTCACTGTGCTTTGGTCGAAGCCTTCTTCCTTATTTTCTCAACTAGTCTTTCATTGTAGTATTTAGGGAGGATCCTCTGACTCTTGTAAAGTTACGAGCTCATTACATCATATTCCCGATAGAATTTTTTGATATTCGTACTCACCTACATTTATCCTTAGTTATTTACCTCCACACTCATGTGCTCGTACGGTTGCTTCTGAACTATATTTTGACTGACTTCCCAGTGGCACTCCCTTTTATTTCTGTAATACTCATACGGTACCTTTAACTACCCAACTCCTATCTAAATATTTCTCAAGGATCACGATGTCACATCTGCGAGACTGAATTCCCCATGTTGGGGTTTACTATGTTTATCTTGCACGATCTGCTAATTCGTCTGTAACCTCTTGTTTAGCCATAACTAGGCTCTTCCTGAACCAATTATTAACTACTCGTTGGCCCATTCTCATATCAATATCCCGCGTAATCTTTCTTGGGTTATTTCCCTTGTCTTATCCTACCTCTGCACTGGCTCCTTATTTATCAAAAACATCCCGGGCTAGAAGCCTTACTTCCTTTCCTTGACATCGTGCTTGTATAATGTTCTGGAATCGTAGCATATCGGTAGGATTTGGATGAGTGAAATCCCATTCCTTCCTCATTTTATCGCATTCTTCCTTTATCATTCCATAGTTACCAGAACCACTTAGTTCTGACTCAATGCCACATCACTCCATATCTCCCTCTTTAGGGGAGTACTAATATTTAATGTTGTGATGATCTACGTATAAATGTTTTACCTCTTCATCTTTGACGTCTTTTCACATCATCGATGACCCTTACTCGCCTTGCGAAAATCCTTCTGTACCAAGGATAACAAATTTCCTTACTCACGAGGGAGACACTTAGTGTAACTGGCATATACAGTCCCTTAAGCGTAACTTTGCTCACATTGCTTGTTTTAGGGAAGCGTCTTCCTGAATGACCTTTAAGGGTTATCCTTCTGTCGTCCATTCTATTATTGTTGGAACGCAATCTCTTAAATCCTCATAATGATGACTATTATCAAATCACCCAAACCCTAATTCATGCTTAGTTTACCTTGTTCACCAGCCCATACTGATTTGTATTACTTTGGGGTCTAACCTTTCCTTCTGGTAGTTGCGTTGGAGTTACGAACTTATTTCTTGAAGTGAGGATATGACTTTATGGCCTATACTCTTTTGTTGTCTCAAGGCATGTCACCTCTCGTCTTTTCCTTCACTTGATTATAGACTCTGTAATACTATCATCTTTTTGACCTACCGCTGTCATCCATATATCACATCTTACTTTTAATGCATCATTAGCTCTCTTCTTATTTCCTGCTAATATTTCGGTCTATCACCTTATTCTGAAAATTTCAACAAGTTATTCTTTTGCTTTTAGCTCCCTTTTGCTCTATCCACTGGCTCTTCAGGTTGCCTAGCATTATCTCTCTATCAAGGACGGGAGCCGTACTAAGATAATATTTATCATTTCCAGGCTTCCAGTGCCTATCTTTATAGCACTCATATCTAGCTGTACTGTTTTAGAGTGCACCATCTCGATGCCTCACAAGGAGACCTATTAGAACATTTTGCAATATCCTTCGGAAATGTCAACTAACACAAACAATTCATCCACCATTTTGGGTCATTCTAACCCTAGCCGAATCCTGATATCCCGTCCTTCTCTTGAAGCATATCTGTTAACTCCCATAGGGCATAACTAAGATCGAAATAGCCAATTATACATACCTCTGTTAATGTTGAAGGTAACTCAAAATACTTATATTTTTCTGCTTGAATTGTAAATATTGTTAACCTTCATTAACTGGGTGCCTCGTGCCCTTCTTCATCTTGCTTCTTTTGCTTGTTGAAACTTGTATTTATCTTCTGAATCTCTCATTGTCTTTCACCATAAAGATGGATAGGTATTCTTGCCTCAAGACTCCTTATCAAGAGGCTTACACGTCTTAGTACACACTTGATCTGCTGAAGACTTTTGTTTTCTACTCATCATAAGCATCATACAAAATCGAGTTCCTCTGACTCAACTTTTCCACAGCTATATCTCTTACCATCTGTCTTTCTAGATGTAGGTATCGTCGTATTGTGAATAAGATGGAGTTTAGGAAATTGAGTTCTTACAACTAAGCTCTACCACACGATCTAAAGTAAGAAGAAAGAGTGACAGCCCTAAATGCCCTGTAGCCTCCTGCTTAGAAGTGTGGTGCACAACACACCCATAAACAAGACTCTACGAGACACGGCTTGTAGACTCCGTATGACAGAACTGATCTGATACCACTTCTGTCACGACCCAAACCGATGGGCCGCGACGGGCACCCGGTACCTTACTCAACCGAGTACCAACGTAACGTATCTTTCTTATTAAATCATCATATATACGTGAAATAAGAGCATAATAGGCCAACATGATCATTTATAAACTCAAAACATAGGCTGACAAGGCCGTACAATCTTTCACGTACACGTCATATGTCTACAAGCCTCTAAGAGTACAGAAATGTCATAAAGGCCGGGACAGGGCCCTGCCATACTAATCATTACATATCCTACTCATACTGACCACATAATCAAATACGGAGCAAATGGAGCGCACCAACACCTTCTGCTGAGCTGATAGCCTACTTGGAGGACTCTCAACCTGTCTATCAGGACCTGCAGGCATGAAACGCAGCGTCCCCAGGCAAAAGGGATATCAGTATAAATAATGTACCGAGTATGTAAGGAATAAAAATCAGTAAATAATAGACATGAGGAACATGGAGTAAAAGACTCAACATGTAAATTTGAATAACTCTGTGAATAAATAATATTTACAATTCCATGCATATGCGTATAAATGTCATACCATGCATAGGTATATGCGTTCATAACATCATCACACCTCTGAGGGCATCCCATCATATCATCTCGGCCACTGTGGGCAAATCACCAACGTATACTAGCTGATCAGGTGGTGGTGCGTATATAACGACGTAACCTTTTCCCACATCCCAAATACACATATATACATATATATGCGTATATAACACCATCTGGTCATGGGTCAATGTACATATATAAATGAATGCAATGCATGAGAAGTACGTCAATAAAATCTTTCAGAATGTCATAAGACCATTATGTCTTTGATTAATATCATGAAATAAACTTTATCAACTTAGTATGTTTCTGAGACTCATGAGCAGATGATAAAATAATTGGACACATGGGTAATCAAGAACATAAGCATATCTAGCATTTCTATGAATATAGTCATTTATGGAAGTTGTGTATTTTGCTTGTTTCATTTGTATCATTTGGATTATGCCAAAAGAAAAAAGGGATAGCCTTAACATACTTTAGCCGATTCTCTTGACAATCCCTCTAACACACGTTGATTATAACAACACGTAACGTCGGATCGAAGTAGGAAAAAATTCGTATGATATTATTGGAAAAGGTTGCATCGTACTCCTTTAGAATCATACAATCTCACATTGCTAATGTGCTAAACAAAATCTCGTTGGTTGAAGAAATCACGTAGGAATTTGGTTGTGGTGTTTTTGTAGGAATTGCTAGCATTTGATTGTAGTAGCTTTGTATACAAAATATAAGAAATGAAGTAACATCTAATTGTACTGTTTGGTTGTAAGAAATTTGTTGAAAACTTGTAGGAATTTGTAGGAAATGGGTAAGAATTCATATTGCTATGTGCAAAGGCTCTCATCTGATTTGTAGTCTTTTTATTACTGCCACCTAACCAAGAATAACTAATAGTCATATGTTCAAGAAGTGGCTTGCTGCCACGTTTTTGGCTCATCCTTATCCAACAATTTACCACTTAATTTTTATTAACTTGCTAATTCTCCCATTAACCAATAATCCACATAATTAGGTATTATCTCAAATTACTTAAAATACCACCCACTTTTAACACTCTTTGTACACCAACTATTATGGTCATGTGGTACCTTGTATGGCACTGGTCCATAAATATCGAGTATTATAGCTCAGACCGTATTTTATCCTAAATTGTCAAACTTCGATGAAATTCATTTTCTTCGATTTACTTACCCTCTCACCTTCACGAGTTAACTTATCACTTGTTTGAAATAGCGTAAGACTTATAATCCCAAAATAAATCTCATTTCCAAACTTACGTTGATTAACTTATGACGAAACTTTAACGGCCGAAAATGCGGGATGTAACATCTCATTCTCGGGCTTTCATCAATTCACTTATGGCATACTTTCACGTACGAAAACATGGAGTGTAACAATTTAACTGCCTGTAATCAATGCACATTCTCATGGAACCATCCTTATTCTTCACAAATAGGACCGGTGCACCCCAAGGTGACACACTAGGCCGAATAAACCCCTTATCGAGGAGTTCCTGAAGTTGTCCCTTCAACTCTGCCGGTGCCATATGATACGGTGGGATAGAAATAGGCTATGTGCGCCGCACCAAATCAATATCAAAGTCAATATCCCTATCAGACGGCATGCCCGACAGGTCTGCAGGAAACACATCCAAAAAATCACGTACCACAGGAACGGAATCAATAGCAGGGTCCTCTGCACTAACACCCCTCACAAAAGACAAATAAGATAGGCAACCCTTCTCAACCATCTGCTGGGCCTTCAAGTATGAAATCACTCTATTGGGAACATAGTCTATAGAACCGCTCCACTCAACCCTCGGCAACCCCGGCATCGCTAACGTCACAGTCTTAGCTTGATAATCTAGAACAGCATGACATGGAGACAACCAATCCATACCCAATATCACATCAAAATCGACCATATTGAGCAACAAAAGATCCACTCTAGTCTCTAGACCCCCAATGGTCACCACATATGACCGATATACGCGGTCCACAACAATAGTATCACCCACAGAAGTAGATACATGAACAGATGAAACTAAAGACTCACAGGGCATATCCAGAAAATGAGCGAAATACGAGAAAACATATGAATAAGTGGAACCAGGGTCGAATAATACAGAGACATCTTTGTGACAAACTGAGACAATACCTGTAATCACAGCATCTGAAGCAATAGCATCTGGTCTGGCAGGAAGAGCATAGAAACGGTCCTGGCCACCCCCTGATCTGCCCCCCTCTCGAGCGACCCCTAGCTGACTGGGCTCCACCCCTAGATGGCTGGGCGGGTGGTGGAGGAACTGGTGTTGAAATCGAAGGTTGACTCCTCTGCTGAGATGAACCTCCCGTCAGGCGGGGACAATACCTCTTGATATGACCCAAATCCCCACACTCAAAGCAACATCTACCGGCCACTGGGGACTGAAGGGAACCCCAAGCACTAGAATAACCGCCAGAAGGTCCTGACATAGATGACCCCTAAGCTGATGGTGCATGAGACGAACTCTGAGCTGGTAGCGCACCGAATGCTGTTTGGCCCTGCTGATAACCATGGGGACCATGACCGGATGATGCACCTCGGTGCACTGGGTGAGCCGTCTGAGCATGTATGAATGGACGGCCTCTACCATGCTGGAACTGACCCCCAGAAGGAGTACCACTAAATCCACCATGTCCACGAGGCCTCTTGGCCTCCCTCTCAACCCTCTCCTGACCGAGAACCATCTCAATCTGCCAAGCAATGTCGACAACCTCATCAAAAGTAGCACCAGACACTCTCTCTGTTCATAAGCAATCGCAACTGATAAGTGAGGTCATCTATAAACCTTCTGATCCTCTCCTTGTCTGTGGAAACCAACCAGATAGCATGACGAGCCAACCTCGTGAATCGCATCTCATAATGCGTCACAGACATATCATCCTGACAAAGCTGCTCAAACTGTCTGCGCAGCTCTTTTCTGCGGGACTGGGGCACGAACTTCTCCAGAAAGATAATGGAGAACTGCTGCCAAGTAAGGGGTGTTGCACCGACCGGCCTACGCCTCTTGTAAGCCTCCCACCAACTGAATGCATCCCAGAGAACTGAAAGGTAATGAACGAGACCCCACTAGTCTCCAGAATACCTGTTGTACGGAGTATCCTCTGACACCTGTCCAAAACACCTTGTGCATCATCTCCCTCTGCACCACTGAAAGATGGAGGTTGGAGTCTCCAGAACCTCTCCAATCTATGTTGCTCATCCTCAGGCATAGCAGGAACCACATAGTCCTGAGCAGCTGCAACCGGCTGGGCGGGTGGTGCCCCCAGTATCTGGAATCCCTGTACCACCTGCTCTGGTATGCGGGCAATGGGAGTCTAAGCACCTCCCCCGGCCTGAGAAGTGGCTGCTGCGGCCGGAACAGAGACCGCCTGAGCAAGACCAGTACACGCGGTCAGAATCTAAGCTAAGGCCTCCTGAAGGCTTGGAATCACATTAGGCACAGGTGGTGCCTCAGCTGGTGCATAAACAACTAGAATTTGGTCCTGATATGGGGAAACTGGTGGATCTACAGGTAATTCTCCAGCTACTATGCGGGCTGCACCTCTGCCCCTACCGCGACCTCAACCGTGCCCTCGGCCTCTTGCGGCCCTGGCTGGTGGTACTGGTGGTTGTCTATCTTCCCCGGTAGTGCGAGTCTTCAGTATCTGTGAGAGAATGAAACAACAGATGTTTAGTTACTAGAATTAACATATTCGCACGACAAGAATTGAAGAATGTAGAGTTTCCTAAGGGTTCTGCAGCCTCCCGAAGATAAGCACAGACGTCTCCATACCGATCCGCAAGACTCTACTAAACACGCTCATAACTCATGAGACCTATGTAACCTAGGCTCTCATACTAACTTGTCACGACCCAAAATCAACCGTCGTGATGGCTCCTATCGTGGAACTAGGCCACCCTCAACTCAACAACCCAACACCAACAACAATAAGTTTGAAAACATTAATAGAAGCATTTAACATTAAAGAAAAATTGTTTGAAACATAAGAAAATCCCAAAGTGATACAATCCAGTCCAAAACCATGGTGTCACTGAATACATAAATATCTAAATCAGAAATACAGTCTACTACAGTGTATAGATATATAAACTGAAAGTGCGACAAAGATAAAGAAGGAGAGTCAAGGCCCGCGAATGCTCTGCAGCTATCTTGATAGTCTCCAAAACTCTAGAATTCTCAATCAACAACCGCCGCTACGACCGGTATCGCCTGGATCTGGACACGAGGTGCAGAGAGTAACGTGAGTACACCAACTCAGTAAGTAACAAGTTCAAACTTTGGACTGAAAGGTAGTGACGAACTAAACCTCAACAAGTATAACAGAAATAAATATGAAGAAACGTAGGCATGCTTTCAAGTCAAATATGCAGCTCAAGCAGTAAAGGAAATACAGATCTGAACAGTGTAAGGTATATAACTCAGCTATCTCTACATGCCAATGCACAGACTGTATGAAATGCACCATGTGCTCCACTCTCAAGTATCCAACCACTCGGTATCTGGCTCAGGAAAATCCATCCTGGAACATATACAACTCTGACTATAAGTCACCAGTACTGAGGAAAAAGGGCAATCCATCCCTGTGGAGAAATCCATATCTAGGTATCAAGTACTTCGGACAAATCCATCCCTCAATAATATCATCTGCGCTCACTGGGGGTATGTTACAGACTCCAGTGGGGCTCCTACAGCCCAAGCGCTATCATAATCATCAATATAACCACTGCAGCGTGCAGCCCAATCCCATAGCTGTCACTCATAACTAGGCCCTCGGTCTCACTCAGTCATCAACCTTTCTAGTCTCACCACGGGCTCATAATGTCATGAAAACAACCTGGAAAAATGATATGATGAATCAACAAATAACTGAGGCCGAGGTATGATATAAAAATGCATGATCATGATTGAGTATGGAATAGTAAATGAAACTAGTGAGATGACAGCAAGAAACGACCGCTGAGGGTCCAACCGATACCGGCACAGAGCATAAACATGATATCTAACATGATTTATAGCTCAATTACTTTATCACATGTTGAAAGCATAGATATTAACAGAATAGAATCACTAAACGGTGCCATGGAATCACCCAGGTCATAATTCTCACGGTGCACGCCCGCACGCCCGTCACTTGGCATGTGCGTCACCTCAATACCAATCACATAGCATATAATCTGGGGTCTCGAACCCTCAGAACCAAGTTTCAAATTGTTACTTACCTCAAACCAAGCAAATTCCTACTTTGCGATGCCCTTTCCTCTCAAATCGGCCTCCAAACGTCCCGAATCTATCCACAAGCAATACAATACGATCAATATAGGCTAAAGGAACCAATTTCATAAGAAAAATACCCGATTATAGCCAAAATCCGAAATCGACTCAAACTCCCTCCCCCCCCCCCCCGTGGCCCACATCTCAGAATCCAACAAAAATCATAAAACTCGAAAGCCCATTCACTCACAAGTCTAACCATATAAAATTTATCAAAATCCGACATCGTTTGGTCCCTCAAATCCCCAAATTACACTCTCCAAAGTCCCAAGCCCTAACCCCCAATTTTCACTTCAAAATCCTACTAATTGGGTGAGAATTCAACAAGAAAACACCATAGCTAAGGATAATTAGGCTCAAGGAACTTACCTTAGTGATAACCCTCGAATTTCCTTTCAAAAATCACTCCAAAAGCTCCAAAGTCCGTGTTCCAAATTGTGAAAATGAGGAAAAATCTCGAAGTCCTCTATTTATACTTTCTGCCCAGCAAAACCGCACCTGCGGTCCAATATCTGCACCTGCGGAGCCGTTTCTGCGGTTGGGAACTCCGCTTCTGCAAAAACTCACTTAACACACTGGCCCCGTACCTGCGTCCCAGGTCTCGCACCTGCGGACGCGCACCTGCGCATTTTTCTTCGCTTCTGCGGAAACAACCAAACTCCTCTCTTCCGCATCTGCGTCTCAGCCTCGCATCTGCGGGCTCGCTAATGCGTCCCCCTTCTCTCACCTGCGATTCCAATCCAACCCAGCCTTGCCCGCATTTGCGACTCCCTAAGCGCTTATGCGGAGCTGCACCTGCGGGCCTCCCACCGCAGGTGCGAAAACACTAGAACACCAGAAAAATCTACGAAGCCTAAGTCCAAAACTTCCTCCCGTTGAGCATCCGAAACACCTCCCGAGGCTCTTGGGACCTCAACCAATTGTACCAACAAGTCATATAACAACATACGAACTTAGTCGAGCCTTTGAATCACTCAAAACAACATTAAAATACCAAATTACCCTCAGATTCAAGCCTAAGAACTTCTAAACTTTCAAATTCCGCAAAAGACGCCGAAACCTATCAAACCACGTCTGAATGACCTCAAATTGTACACACACATCACAAATGACACCACAAACCACTCTAACTTTCGAAAATTCATTTCGACCCCGATATCAAATTTTCCACTGCCGACCAAAATCGCCAAATTTTCAATTTTTGCCAATTCAAGCCAAATTCCATTACGGACCTCCAAATCACATTCCGAACGCGCTCCTACGTCCAAAATCATCTAACAGAGATAACAGAACCATCAAAATTCAAATCCGAGATCGTTTACACATAAGTCACATTTGGTTGACTTTTCCAACTTAAGTTTCTACTAAAGAGACTAAGTGTCTCAATTTACTCCGAAATCACTCCGGACTCTAACCAACTAACCTGATATATCATAATATAGCTGAAAAGCACAAAAGGGAGCAAAAATGGAAAAAACGGGGCTATATACATTTATACATCATTTTTACACATTTTTACTAAATATTTACATAAATCAGGTTGGCCGCAACTAATGAAATACTGAAAACTATATGAATATTTATTATGCAAAAATAGAAAATAGGTGTAATTTCTATGTTATGTATTGCTGTGCCTTCGGGCAATATTTTCCTTAGCTATTTTACTATGTAAGAATCTGATTTCTTAATCGGAGGTATTTTTTCGTAACTGAATTTTTTTATTCAAATCTTGAAAAGTCATCAAGCTTTTCTTTTCATTTCTTTGTTGTATGCTAATATGAACATACTCGTTGGTTTTTATTACAAAATAAAGGAATAACAAAAATTGTGACTGTAAATAAAAATCCTCTAGCTATAATATGACATGAAATATATAATAAACTATATGATTGTACTCTAATATTATGCGTTTAACGGTGAGAAAGTTTATTTCATTTCTAATAACTATCATGTCATACATGAGTATATTTGAAATTATTTTATCATAATTATATTGGTAAATTTTAACTAGAACTAATGTGAAAGAAATTGTCCATGATCATCTAGCAAAAACAATAAGTTAAAGCAAAGGACGTAGTGGACAAAAGAAATAATACAATAAACATAATTTTCTTTGATTCATCTCAAAATTTAACGTATTCCAAATAATATTTGAATTAACCACCTAACATAATATAATACATATTTTTATGTGTAAGACTCATGCAATGGACCTTCATATGGTTGAAGGTACCGCAGACTAAAGAAAAACTACAATAAAATCTATATTTTTATTTATATTATATTAAAATGATCGAGCTTGATATTTATATCTATATCATATTAAAAGGAGGGTAGTAAACCATGAGGTTAAGCCAAGTGCCATATTGAGAAAATACCACTTGGCACTTTTAAGACATAACCTAAATAGATTTTAGATAAATCAATCTCTCACACACGCACACGCGCGCGCGCATACATATATATTCATTATTTTTCCTTCTATATTAACTAGAACATGGAGGTAAAATATTAATTAAAAAGTTATAATAGAAAAAAGTAAAAAATATAGAAAGACGTAGATTGAAATAACCTATGACTATTTTTACTTTGGGGTAAGTTAAAAAATAAAATAAAGTAAACATTACTTATGATATTAACAATTTGATGACTTTAAAAATTAAAAATATACCAAACAACAAAATAAGATATGTCATAAAATACATAAGTTATTTATAAAGTAAGAATTTAATTATATTATAATAAAATCGTATGAATTTTGACAATCTATATTTACTCTTTTAATTGAAAATTGAAAATATTTAAAATTTTAAATTTAAGTTTGAACTGAGAGATAAATTCAAGAGAGGTTGCAAGGCTTAGAGAGAAAATTAAGTTGATTGAACTAACGAACATAATATTATCAGTTTCTTCTCTATTTACCAAGAAAAAAGTAAAAGAATATACTTAAAATATTAGTTTGATGAGTTTTAAAAAATTAATAAAATTTTGAGCTTGAGAAGAATAAGATCTTAAATGAAATACAAAAATATATTTATAAAGTAAGACAAAAGTAAATCTATATAATATGAAAAGAATGACAGTATGCAATGTGGTTAAGTTAAGTGGAAACTAAAACACATAGCAAATTAGGATAATATCAACCTGAGAGAATAATATCCATATATTGCTCGATCATACCATGTTTTAAAGATGGTTTACGTCTTACCAAACACCAAAGCACGGCTTGATCATGAAAAATATTAACTTGAAAATTATTTTCCCAAATATCAAACACACCTTAAAAAGAAAATAATTTGCCATTAGTAATTAGCAAGAATATTGAGCCTGGTGGTAAGTTAATAAAAGATATGATAATTTAATATATAAATAAGTAATGGATAATTCAATAATAATAAACAAAAAACAACAATAGGAAAACATATCACATAAATAAATTCAGTTATAGGTAACTGTAACGATCCGGTCGGTCGTTTTGAGAGTATTAGCCCCGAACCCTATTTACTGCCCCCTCTAATTCATTTTGTGATTACATGACTCGTCGGGAGGTTTGGTTTTTGTTTTCGGAGTGAAATGAGACACATAGTCCCTAAAATGAAGCTTGAGTCATATCATTTGGCCGTAATTTGAACTGTGTGAAGACAACTCCGGAATGGAGTTTCGTGATTTTGGTCTTAAGAGCGTGTTCAGATGTTGAATCGGAGGTCCGTAGGTCATTTTAGCGTCAATTGGCGAAATTTGGAAAATGGGATGATTTTGGAAAGTTTGACCGGGAGCAGACTTTTTGATATCGGGGTCAAATTTCGATTCCGGAAGTTGGAGCAGGTCCGTAATGTCAATTATGACTTGTGTGCAAAATTTGAGGTCAATCGGACTTGATTTGATACGTTTTGGTGTCGGATGTAGAAGTTTGAAGTTTGAAGTTCACTAGGCTTGAATTGATGCGCAATTTGTGTTTTTAGCGTTGATGTGATTTAAGAGTTCGACTAAGTCTGTATGATGTTTAGGACTTGTTGGTATGTTTGGTTGAGGTCCCGGGGACCTCGGGTGAATTTCGGATGGTTAACGGATCAAATTTTGACTTAAGGAAAAAGCTAAAATTTTCTGCCTTATGGTGAATTCGCACCTGCAGAACTATTCTCGCAGGTGCGCAACTGCAGGTGCAGTTGGAAAGGCGCAGAAGCGGATTTGAGTTTTGGCCTGGGGCTGTGTCGCAGGTGCGTGAAGGCCCCCGCATCTGCCAGCATGCAGGTGCAAGCAAGGCTCCGCAGATGCAGAGTGAAGGGAGGGCAACCAGTGTCGCAGAAGCGAAGAGGCGACCGCAAATGCGGGTCCGCAGGAACAGACCTCTTGCCCACATAAGCGAAGGGAATCACAGAAGCGGTTGAGTTTTTCGCAAAAGCGGTGCCGCAAATGCGGCTAAGTGTATCGCAGAAGCGAAACCCCTGGGCAGATTCTATTAATTCAAGGGCTCGGGATTTTTATCATTGATGGACATTTTGAGCTCGAGTCTTGGCGATTTTTGGGAGTATTTTCGAGGGATTTCTTGAGGTAACTCTCTTGTTGTAACGACTTGACCGGTTTTTTTTAGAATGTAAGTCCCATCCGGCGGCATAAGGCCTTGAGTAGCTTCGTATTATGTGTATTGACTTGCGTGCGTAGTTGAATTCAGTTACCTGATGATTCAGAGTGATTTGGGACACTTAGTCCCCAAAATGAAAACTTAAGTCTTAGGATTTTGACCGTAGTCGGAACTCTGTGAAAACGACTCCAGAATGGTGTTTCGTCGGTTCCGTTAGCTCCGTTGGGTGATTTTGGACTTAGGAGCATGCCAGGACTGTGAATCTGAGGTCTGCAGCTTATTTAGACTTGAATTGGCGAAAGTCGAATTTTTGGAGTTTTGGACCGGTAGTGAAATTTTTGATATCGGAGTCGGAATCCGATTTCGGAAGTTGGAATAGGTCCGAAATGTTGAATATGACTTGTATGCAAAATTTGGGGTCAATCGGACGTGGTTTGATAGGTTTTGGCATCGGTTGTGAAAATTTAAAATTTCAAGTTCATTAAGTTTGAATTGGAGGGTGATTCGTGATTTTAGCGTTGCTTGATGTGATTTGAGACCTCAAGTGAGTCTGTATTAGGTTATGGAACTTGGTTGTATGCTTGGACGGGGTCCCGGGAGCCCGAGGTATATTTCGGACGAGCTTCAAATGGTTTTTCATGGTTTTGAACAGGTCTGGTTCCGGTGTTTTCGCACCTGCGATGCTTGGAGCGCAGGTGCGGCTCCGCTTCTGCGTGAGTGTGGTCGCTTCTGCGATCCTTGAGGCCTGGGAGCTTGCTCGCTTCTACGGAAGCTTGCACGCAGGTGCGGAGTCCGCTTCTGCGTTTCCTCGATCGCATCTGCGAAGTAGCTCGCTTCTGCGTTTTCCCCTTTCGCTTCTGCGGTGTCGCTGGTGCGACTGTAAATCCGCATATGCGGTTCCAGGCCTGGCCAGCTGAGTGCACAAATGCGAACTCTTTCTCGCAAATGCGAGTGCGCAGGTGCGCCTCCTAGTCCGCAGATGCGGAAATCCTGGCAGAATCATTTAAGTCGAGGGGTTGGCCATTTTCTTCATAATTTGAGTTTTAGACTTCGGTTTTGGGAGCTTCCTTGTGTGTTTTTCAAGAAAATCGACTGGGTAAGTGTTCTTCACCTAGAATTTATTATTTTCATGATTCTATCTTTATTTTTATCATTTAATTTGTTTTTTGAGTTGAGAAAAATGGTGGTTTTTGAAGAAAAATTTCAAAATGAAAAATCACGATTCGAGGGACGAAATGGTATCGGAATTTGATGATTTTTATATGGTTGGACTCATGAGTGAATGGGTGTTCGTATTTTGTAATTTTTATCCGATTCGAAGACGTGGTCCCCGATCGACTTTTTATGGCGAATTCGGAATTTTGGTTAAAATATTGATTTTATTAATTAGATAAGTCTATTATTGTTGTATTCATGATATGCAATTGTGTTTGGCTATATTTGGACCATTCAGTGTCGGATAATTGAGAAAAAGGGTATTCTTACGGACTGGTTGAGCTTCGTTCTAGGTAAGTATCTTGCCTAACCTTATGTGGGGGATTTTTTCCTTAGGATTTGAGTCTTCTATGTTGATTGTAGTCCATGTACGCGAGGTGACGAGTGCGTGCTCAGACTTATTTATGAAAAAGTTGGCCTTTTAGGATTCTTAGGTCCTTATATTTAGTGAGTATGAAGTTGTTCTTGATATGATTAAGTTCCTATTTACTAGTTTCACCTCTACATGCTTTAATTAGAATTAATTACTTCAAGATTCACTCTTATTGCCTATTTGACTCTTATTTGACTTAACTTAAGATTTTACCTCCTCTATTGTTATGCTATCTTTTCATAACTGCTTATCTTTATTTGGAATTATTATTATCTCATCCTATAATTTGTTCAGTCTTAATTGAGGTTATGATTATCTTTCCGTTGCTTATCCTTAATTGAATTGTTGAATATCTTTCAAAATTTTCTCAACCTTAAAAGAAGTTTTAGATATCCCACATCTTAGTTGACTTGTTTTATTTGGATTTATTTGACTCATGTTAGCTTCCCTGTTGTTGAAATATATATTGTGGGACCTTTGCTACATATTAGTTTTTTCCTTGTTGAGTTGTTCTCTTTACGCCTAACATTCTTTACTGTGGTTATTACTTATGAATTGATTCTACCGTTTTTTGTGATTTAAAGTTCTTGAGTTGATTTACTTGTCGTACTTTGTATTATTACCATTGTTGATGTTGTACTTGTTGTGGTGATGCACGAGATTTCTGCCGTGCGGTTGTTATCATTATGATGCACGAGGTTTCTACCGTGTGATTGTTGTTATGGGATTTTATGAGGTTTCTGCCGTGTGGTTGTTACTATTAATAATTGCATATGTGGCGTGACAAGGTGGGATATGTATATATATGTGGGTTGCACATGTGGCGAGATAAGGTGGGAACATTATTATGCACGTGTGGCGAGACAAGGCGAGCACTTACTTTATTATTGCACACGTGGCGAGACAAGGTGGGTTGTGTCAAGGTTAAATTGTGATGATTTGTGGCCTGAGAGAATTCTTGTTGTTGATATTTATGTAGTGGTATACGTACCTGTGTGAGCCTTATCTTATGAAAGCTGTGAGAAAATATTCTACGTGCTGTCTGTTCTTTTTTTCCTTATACTTATTTACTGACATGGACTATGGTAGGACACTTGCACAAGCATACACGTAGTTAAGCACTCTTATCGGATAAGAGGTGTTCTTGATATTGTGGAGCATAGATGCTCACCCTTGTTTACTCTATTTTATGTGAGAATGGCTTTATTGGCACGTAAGCCGTCAGCGCGGTTATGAGGTGTTATGAGGGAACATGATGCCAAGTGTTAGGGTTCAGGTATTGAGACTTGTGCGTTATGATTTGTCCGAGGTTTGGTACCTCGTAGAGTTGTTGACTAAAAACTGATGTAAAAGCAGTTATAGTCGCTGAGTTATTACTTGCCCTTGCTGTATTTATGATTACGGATTTAGGTTGTGCTCCATTCACTTTGTCTATGTCATTTTCATGATATTCCGTTGATACTTGTTGTTTCCTTCTTGGTTGCCATTACTATATTGTGAGCCATATTGCATAGTTTTTATGTAGACATCATATTTCTGTTGTTCATATACTTATACTTGTTCAGTTTATTAGACCAGTTGGTGTCTTGACTGTTCCTCGTCATTACTCTACCGAGGTTAGTCTTGATACTTACTGGGCACCGCTGTGGTGTGCTCATTCTATACATCTGCACATTTTTGTGCAGATCCAGGTACTTGTTCGTTAGCTAGCTGTGTGGACTGTTGCTGTGGAGACTCAAGGTAAACCTGTTGCTGCGTTCGCAGGCCTTGGAGTCACCTTCAAGTTTTTGTTTTGCACTGTTTATTCCTATTTCTGGACAGTTATATTTAGAGGTTTTCTAGCTAACACTCTGTAGAGATTATGACTTGTATTGCCGTTTTTGGGAATTGTAAGAGATTTCCATTTAAATTGTTAGATGTTATTTAAATAATGTTGTTGTTTATGTAAATGTTAGGCTTACCTAGTTCCTAAGACTAGGTGCCATTAAGATACCAAACAGAGGGAAAATTTGGGTCGTGACACTTGTACTCATTCTTGATCAATAATCTTGTTTCCCCATTGATTTTCCCACCTAGTTAATGTGCATTTATGGTGGAATTTGGGAGTTGAGGCTAGGGATTTGGAGAGTTTGATTTGAGGATTTGAGTAGCGACTTGGTGTTGGATTTTGGTAAATTAGTATAGGTGAACTCGTGGTCGAATGCGTATTCGTATTTTGTGACTTTTACCCGATTCTGAGACGTGGGCCTGGGTCGACTTTTTGGGGCGATTTTTTAATTCTTTGCTAAAGTGGTAGTTTCATTATTTAAATTAATTTCTTGTAGTCGTATTTATAGTATGTAATTGCTTTTGGCTAGATTTGGATAATTCGGAGTCGAAAAATCGAGGAAAAGGCATTCTTATCGATTGATTGAGCGAGATTTGAGGTAAATGACTTGTCTAATATTGTGTGGGAAAAATCCCCTTAGGATTTGGTACTATTTTAACAATTTATGATATGTGAGCGCCGTGTACGCGAGGTGACGAGTGCGTACACGGGCTAATTCATTTAAGTATAATATATTATTATTTATTTTGCATTAGGTATATGTTTAGTTTTTTTTATAGTATAAATTTTTATTTGTATATTTGAGTTTTATCCAAAAAGAATTCGTAACTAGGATTTAATTCTTTTAACTTCATAGAGTTTTTCCAATTGAGTATCTTTCAATAAAAAATAAGATGATACCTGAAAAAGCCGGATCATAATTTGACATGATTTTTATTCTTTCATATTCTCCGTTCGTGTGTGTTCTACTAGTTATATTAAAAGGAGGATAATAAAATATAATATTAAGCCAAGTGGTGTATTGAGAACAAGTCACTTGATACTTTAAGGTCAAAATCTAATAAAATATAGGATAAAATCTAATAGAAAACTAGGATACAATCTAATAAGGACTATCAATACAAAATTTGAACTGATATATATATATATATATATATATATAAAAGAAGAAAGTAGTTTGCAATGAAAATAATATCTCCAACATAATCTACACATTTTTTTAAAAAAGAATTGAAACTTTGTGGTTTGAGTTGATGCATTATTCGTTTAAATAAATCGATGTGAGAAGTATTACAAGCTTAAGAGTTTATGTAATAAGTTACCTACTACTAAGGCTGAGGCAATTGACCTTCTTTTCAATGATTGAAGGTACCGCATGCCAAAGAAAAAATACAGTAAAAATTTATATTTATATTTACGTTATATTAAAATTAGGGTAGTCAAGCTTGATATTAAGCTAAGTGGCATATTGAGAAAAGTCACTTGATACTTTTAGGATAAAGCCTAATTGTTTTAGAAAAATCTAATAAGGATTAAGAAAATATGATCCAATTTATTAAGGATTAAGAAAAATGTAGACAAATTAATTATGATTGATTCCTATTTATATAGTAAATAGCTTCTGAAAGCTTCTAAAAGATTAGACTCTTATTTTAAAAGTTATCACTAACTACATGATCCGTTTTCTTTCATTTCACAGCTTTATTTTCATTTTTGGAAACACTAGATAGAAAAACAAAAAAATAGTAGGAGCTTTGTTGCAACATTATATATAATGTGTTCAGAAAAATAAGAAAATAATTTTTTATGATTAATATCTTAATTGGGAGTCGCTAGTTTAAGTTTAAAAGTATAAAATATTTTTTTTTGAAAATGGGGTCCAATATAAAAATAGAAGGATAAGACTGAATTTGAGATGATATTTTTTTCTTTTGAAACATAATAAGAAAAATCATATTTTGGATATGAGTAATAGAGTCAAAGTTATTATTAAAATAATTTTTAATTTTATTTGTAATATTAAAATGAGTATGGTAGAATAAATATTAAATTCAAACAAGCTAATGTTTTTTGCACCGCCAAAGTTTTTTGGTTTGAATTCATGTTTAACTTAAGGAGAAAAAAAATGAAAGATTTGTTTTGTTGTTGATGTGATGAACTATTGATGTGTTGATTTGAATTCATATTGAATATACCATATATTATATTTTTTTATTAAATAAAGCATATAATTTTTAAAATTAAATAAACTATATAATTTGTTATACACATAAAATACACAAAATATGTAGAGATTTTTCATCTTCATCCGTATGAAAATATGGATCAATTTTAGTTGCTTAATCTGTTTTGGGAATAGGAATAGGTTATGCATTTATTAGAATGTTCTGGAGGGAAAAGTGTTGGGAAAATATTGTAAAATTAGAATAAGGTTATGATAGTCTTTTCATAGGTGTAGCCACACATTTGGGCCAAATTAGTGTGGTCGTTTAGCAGCTCTATAAAGTAAAAACTTCTACTAGTAATAATAACTGACAAATTTTTAACTGTACCAGGCTTAGGGCAGCATTAATCTGGGATTTAACACATCTTTAAGAATATAGATAACTCACAGCTCACCACTGACCAGGATCCACCCACTTTTGTTGTAATTATTGTTGTACCAAAGTTTATTTGAGTTAATTGCAGGTACTAGTAAATTAATACACTTGCCTCACCCAATTATTATATTAGCCTTTATTACAATTTATGTCCCATTATATGCATTAACAATTACAGCTATATTGGGGTTACTGTACATCCTTGTGCTAAAAAAATCACTACTACCTAGCATTTTCTTTTAATATTTATTTTCCTTTTATGAACAACTCATTTCTTTCAATACAATAATGCTGTCAATTCATAATTTGGACAACTTTCAATAATTTGGACTATTTGGGATCAAGTTTGAATATTTTGCCACAAGGATTTAGTCTTCTAGCATTATAGGTTAAAGAGTAAGAAACTATTTATGTCCAAAGTTCTTTAAGTCATACTATATCAATTTCACTCTTGAATCTTCATGTTTGGCTCGGGAAAGTTATTTGAATTTTTTCCTAAAACTAATATCAGTGCAGTTTGAATTGAAAAACAAATAAGTCTTAAAAAAATTAATTCTACAGTGTTCTACTAAGCTGTTTTGAATTAACTAAACTAAAAGCAAATCCAAACACTGATTTATTTCTCTTGAAAATCCCAAAGTTGACAAGTCAATTCAATTAGTTAACCTAACAGTGTTTAGAGTATGAAACTAAACAATGAGAAGCCTTGAGAAAGCAGACTCGCACAAATACTTAATTGAAAACTCGCTCATTTCTTCTTTTCCCAAACCGAAAATAAGAAGCTTGCTCTTTCAACTTCTGGGGACACTTGCGCAAAACTCAAGCCAAATCTAGAGCATGTGGATTTAGTAGGTAACAAAAAAGAAACAACATAATTTAATGTGTCAAGTTGAACATCACACATGAAAGTAGCAGTACGACTAAGGACTTTCTTTTTATTTTTAATATTTAAATATTTTTTGCTTAAGAGAAAATAAGTAAGCAACAGGGCCTAATAATTCACCCCATAAATAAAAGGTTAAAAAGTGCCAACCAATATTAACCACAGTAGTAACCTTAGGCCTCTTATTTTGAAAAGTGTACTTCCACCTCCTCCTTACACTCTATACACTCTCACTCTCTCTGTGTCACTGTGTGCCTGTGTGTAAGTGAGGGGCCTCTGCTTCTGCAGCAGCATATGGCCATTACCAGTCTGAAACTTCCCCCTTTTATCATTATCATACACTCCTTTTAACATTCACTAAACCCACTCCATTTCTCTACTGATACTCTTTACTTTCTTTTTTCATGGCTGCTTTTTTACTTCTCTTTCTTGTTTTTCTCTCCACATTATGCTCCGCTCAACAAAACCCACAAACCCTTTCAGAAATTCAAGCCCTCACTTCTTTCAAACTCAGCATTCACGACCCACTCGGTGCGCTCACTGACTGGGATTCTTCTTCCCCTTCTGCTCCCTGTGATTGGCGCGGCGTTTTTTGCGTGAATAACCGAGTCAGTGAACTCCGCCTCCCTCATTTGCAACTCAGTGGCCCCCTCACTCCCCAAATCGCTAACCTGCACATGCTGCGTAAGTTAAGCCTCCGTTCCAACTCCTTCAACGGAACTATCCCGGCTTCCTTATCCAAATGTACATTTTTGCATTCTGTTTTTCTACAGAGCAATGCGTTTTCCGGTAAACTCCCGCCGGAAATGTTCAACCTCACCGATTTACAAATCCTTAATGTAGCCGGAAATCAGCTCTCTGGCGAAATCCCCGGTGAGCTTCCTCGGAGCTTACGGTACTTTGATCTTTCGTCGAATTTGTTTTCAGGAGACATTCCTAGGAATTTGTCTGACGTGTCACAGTTACTTTTGATCAATCTGTCATACAATCGATTTTCCGGCGAAATTCCGGCCAGTATCGGCCGGCTTCAGCAGCTTCAGTATCTTTGGCTTGCGTACAACAACTTGCAAGGAACTTTGCCTTCTGCAATTGCGAACTGTTCATCGTTGGTTCACTTGAGTGCTGAGGGAAATGCTATTACAGGTGTTATTCCGGCGGCTATTGCTGCTTTACCGAAGCTTCAGGTGATAAATTTATCACATAATATTCTTTCTGGGTCCTTGCCAGCTTCATTGTTCTGTAATGTTTCAATTTATGCTCCTTCCCTTAGGATTGTTCAGTTGGGTTTTAATGAGTTTACTAATATCGTTAAGCACGAGGAGTCTAATTGTTTTAGTTCGTTGCAAATTTTGGATCTTCAACATAATCAATTGAAAGGTGAATTTCCTTTGATTTTGATGAACAATTCGGGGTTAACGTCCCTGGATTTGTCGTGGAATTTGTTCTTTGGTGAAGTCCCGAGCGCTATTGGGGATTTGTGGAGATTGGAGGAACTGAGAATGGGGAATAATTCATTTGGAGGTGCACTCCCGTTTGAGATTACTAAATGCAGTAGCTTGAAGGTTCTTGATCTTGAAGGGAATCTAATGACGGGGAAAATTCCTATGTTTTTAGGTGAACTTAGAAGCTTGAAGGTTTTATCACTGGGAGGGAATCAGTTTTCGGGTTCCATTCCTTCTAGTTTTGGAAATTTGACTAATCTTGAAAATCTCAACGTAGGAGGAAATGGTCTAAATGGAAGTTTGCCTGAGGTGCTACTGGATTTGACCAATTTAAGCATATTGACTCTCAGTGGAAACAACTTTTCTGGAAGTATGCCAGTTGGTATTGGGAATCTTCAGCAGCTATCAGTTTTGAATCTGAGTAGAAATGGCTTTTCCGGCAACATTCCTACTAGCATTGGGACTTTGTATAAGTTAGCGGTTGTTGATTTGAGTGGACAGAATTTATCAGGGGAAATACCGTTTGATCTTGCTGGTTTGCCTAATCTACAGGTTATAGCTTTGCAAGAAAACAAGTTGTCTGGTAATATTCCTGTAGGTTTCAGTAGCTTATTGGGTATGCAATATTTGAATCTTTCTTCAAATTCCTTTTCTGGCCATATACCATCTACATTTGGGTTCTTGACCTCATTAGTTGTGCTTTCTTTGTCTAACAACCACTTAAATGGTTCAATTCCTCCTGACTTGGGCAACTGCTCCGCGCTGGAGAACTTAAATCTGCACTCAAATTCATTGAGTGGCCAAATACCTGCTGATCTCGGACGTCTCTCCCACTTGAGTGTGCTGGATTTGGGTAGAAACAACTTGACAGGCGAAGTCCCAATAGATATTTCCAATTATTCATCCCTGACGTCGCTCGTGCTAGACTCGAACCATCTTTCGGGGAACATACCAGAGTCACTGTCCAGGCTATCAAACTTAACTGTCCTTGACCTCTCTGCTAACAACTTCACTGGAGAAATCCCAGCTAATCTTACCACGCTCTCGAGTTTGATGAGTTTCAACGTGTCACACAATCACTTGGTAGGCCAAATTCCAGTGATGTTGGGCTCCCATTTTAACAACTCATCGAATTATGCTGGCAACCAAGGTTTGTGTGGGGAGCCATTGGATAGAAGATGTGAGACATCTGGTAATGGTGGGAATAGATTGATTATGTTTATTGCAGTGGCTGCCAGTGGAGCTCTTCTCCTTTTATCATGCTGCTGCTTCTATACTTACAACCTCTTGAGGTGGCGCAGGAAGCTCAAAGAGAAGGCAGCTGGAGAAAAGAAGCATAGTCCTGCAAGGGCTAGTTCAAGGACCAGTGGTGGTCGTGGCAGTGGCGAGAATGGTGGACCCAAACTTGTTATGTTCAATAACAAAATTACACTCGCTGAAACAATTGAAGCAACTAGAGAATTTGACGAGGAACATGTGCTGAGCAGAACACGTTATGGAGTGGTCTACAAAGCTTGTTACAACGATGGAATGGTGCTCTCAATTTGTCGACTCCCAGATGCATCACTTGATGAGAACATGTTCAGAAAAGAGGCTGAGTCACTTGGTAGGGTGAAGCACAGGAACCTAACAGTTCTCCGTGGGTACTATGCTGGCCCACCGGACCTCAGACTACTTGTCTATGATTACATGCCTAACGGGAACCTTGCAACATTGCTCCAAGAAGCGTCCCACCAAGATGGTCATGTCCTCAACTGGCCAATGCGCCACCTCATTGCACTTGGCATTGCTCGGGGCCTGGCTTTCCTTCACTCATCCTCAATGGTTCACGGAGATGTGAAGCCGCAGAATGTCCTATTCGACGCAGACTTTGAAGCCCATCTTTCAGACTTTGGCCTAGGCAAGCTTGTAGTATCCACACCAGCTGAACCCTCCACATCAACTTCAGTTGGTACGCTAGGCTACATATCCCCAGAAGCAGCATTAACAGGAGAAACCACAAGAGAATCAGATGCTTATAGCTTTGGCATTGTGTTGCTGGAATTACTAACAGGAAAAAGGCCATTAATGTTCACACAAGATGAGGACATAGTGAAATGGGTGAAAAGGCAATTGCAGAGAGGGCAAATTTCAGAACTACTTGAGCCAGGATTGCTTGAGCTGGACCCTGAATCATCAGAATGGGAAGAATTCTTGTTAGGAATTAAAGTAGGCTTGCTTTGCACTGCACCCAACCCCCTTGATCGACCTAGCATGGCCGACATTGTGTTCATGCTTGAAGGTTGCCGTGTTGGCCCTGATATCGCGTCTTCAGCCGATCCCACTTGCCAACCTTCACCCGCCTGAATTCCATCAACCCGCATGTTGTAACCCGTGTACCCGAGGTTCATTCTAATTCTTTTCCCTTTTTTTATTAGCCTTATTAGTTTTGAGAGTAAATTTGCAATGCAATGTAATAGTAGCTAGCACTAGCAGTGCAAATTTCATGCCCATTTTAAAAAAAAAAACATATTTGAAGGAGAAAAAGGAAAACAAGTATTTGTCTTCATTGCCTCTTTTCTCGACTCTTGTTGTATTCCTATTTAAAACACACCCACCGTGCGAGCCGGCGACATCTCTCCTTTGGCGTGGGGACCAAAATGTAGTGTAATAAGTCAAAGTTAAAAAAGAAAAAAAGGGAAAATAGAAACATGTTGGAACTGTGTTTGTGAGTCAATGATTTGGACAGTTGTACAAATAAAGTGTAAGAAGAATAGGATAATGGGGTAGGGGACCAGTTCTCCCGCCAAAAAACGAACAAAAAAAGCAGTCTGGTTCTATCACGTGGCTATCAAGTACTTAAAAGGTATTTCTTGGGGTACTGAAAATGTAGCCGTTAAATGTATAAGATATTAGTATACGTAGAGAAAATCATATAAAAATACAGACCTACTTCCAAGAATGCCTTAGGTTTGTGGTGTATTCACATTTCTTTATTCAGTTGCATTAAGGGAGTTTGAATACTACTACTACTTAAATAATAATAGTGACTTGTTCTGTGTACTTGTTTTCTGTGGAGTAACAAGTAATGAAAATGAAAGGAAAGAAGGTGACAAATGAGATATCAAAAGGTCAAGGGATCTGAGATTTTATGGGTTGGAGGGGGTAAATGTAATGGACCCTTTTGAACAAAGACCAGGGTGAGAGAGAGACTAAAGAAAGAAAATGATTGAGATGGTGACCCACTAAATAATCCATTTCAAACATTTTGTGGGGTGTTTTTTGGACCATTTGTTTTTATGTCTTTTCCATTCTTCTTTTTTCTTTTCTGTTTTCACAATACATAAGCAGCAAAATGAGTATGAGTTTTATCATGTTCATTTGATAAGAATTGAATAATTTCAACCAACTTCTTCCTTATTCGCTTTTATGATTTCTAGGATATGGAAGTTTGGTAAATATTGAGATCATGCTAGACGTGGACAAGGCCAGCAACATGAAATGATTCCTCATAATAAAATATGCAGTAGCATGCTTGTGGTCGCACGAGGTCAAGATCTGAGTTAAATCATATTTTTATCAGATAATCAGCTGCAGTGACCGTTAAAGGTTTCATTTATTTGTTATTACTATTGTATTATATTTCTTAGACAGCGGAGAGCCACATCATTATCTTTTTCAATGCTTGGAGTGCTACGATTGCAATAATTTTGTAGCCAGCTAATAATTGATGTTTCGAGTAGATAGACCCAAACTTATCGACAAATATGTAATTTAACTAAGGAGTAATAACTAGGGATGTGGCAATACATTCAATGGATTGGGTGAAAATCATGATATACAAGACAAAAAAAGAATTAGGTAAATTTTTTCTTATATGCCCGAGCTTTGAAGGTTAGAGTTATCCGGCTATTCAACTATGCTGGTGGAAAGTAATAGAAACCTGATGCCGTAGTTGATGTGCAAGACAGTTGAGTTGGTGACTTTTTTTTAATGCAATTATCCAGATTTATATTTGAATGGGGTTGTATTCACAAAAGATGTACAGTGAAGGGGCTAAACCTTGCCTCAAGAGATAAATACAATTAGGTGACATAATCACCCAAAGCCAGTTGGAAGGAAGGAAACCTAGATGAAAAAGCTCGTGTCCTCCTTCCATCGATAAGACCATATGTATTGTTAACTTACAAAGAAATTGGCTTTGTGATATTTTGATCGAAAACAGGGCAATTGCCACTTATCTAATAGGAACACACTTTTGCTACAGTAGGTAGCTGTTGAAACAACCACAACAACAACCCAGTATAATCCCACTAGTGGGGTCTGGGAAGGGTAATTTGTACGTAGATCTTACCCCTACCCTAAGGTAGAGAAGCTGTTTTCGATAGACTCTCGGCTCCCTCCCTCCAAGAACTCCCCACCTTGCTCTTGGGGTGACTCGAACTCACAATCTCTTGGTTGGAACTGGAGGGTGCTCACCACTAGAGCAACCCACTCTCGTCTAGGTAACTGTTGAAAGTTGTGGCATAATAATCTCTGACGGGAAGAGGGAGCTATTTTGGCTAAGCTATCATCTACCGAGGTGCCTTCTCTAAAGCAATGATTTACTCTGATGTTTGCCTCGGCAATATTGCTTAAAATCCTGTCCAAAATCTGCTTGATCTTAAGGTTGTTAGTAGCCTTGTTGATCAACATATTGGCAATGAACAAGGAGTCAAGTTCGAGAATGAAATTAGTGTATCCCGGTTGGCTACACCATTTTACTCCAAACTCAGTTGCTAATGCTTCAGTCATGTTGCTGCTTGTACTAGTAACTGGGACAGAGAAGGCCATGATTAAATCACCTCTGTTGTTCCTCACTATACCTTCAATTCTTGCTCTACCACTCTCTTTATAAAACTTCCATCAGTGTTTACTTTGATAGTAGTAGTTGGAGGAAATTCTCAGATGACTTGCTTCCAAATTCGAATTGGTTGCAATCTCTCGATCTTTTCACATAGAGCAGGCCACTGTAGTCCTCTTTCCATCTCTGGCAGCTTGCTTGTCAGCACTATCTTTAGGGTCCAAATGCATTTATACTTCATGTTATTGTGATGAACTTTTTGTTTTCATATCCGCATGAAGTCCATTGTTTCCATATTTTCCAACAAATGATCATAGGTGTAATGCCCCGTAAACTTTTGCCAAGAAATTTAAGGTTTCGTGGTGCCAAGGTAGGCTAATGTATTGTATTTTTGGACTTATTGGGTTGAACAATGCATTGGGGAGTTGAATCATTTCGACCTCGCGAAGCCAGGTCTGTAGCGCGCTAGACCGTGCTATATCCCATGCGAAGCCAGGTCTGTAGCGCGCTAGACCGTGCTTTATCCCTCGCAAAGCCTAGCATTTAGCTCGCTAAGCCTAGTATTTAGCTCGCGAAACCTGGTCTGTAGTTCGGTACAGAGCGTGCCTAGCCTGGTCTATAACTCGGTCCGGAATTTGGAGGGTTTTTATAACCCGACCCCCATTTCATTTAACTCGTTTAGGGTTCATATTTTTGGGTATTTTCTAGTGTTTTAGAGAGATGGGATATCGATTCTAGAGAGAGAAAAGGAAGGACTAAGGATTTCACTACTCTACCTTGAATCAAACCTTGAAATCGCATCAAAGGTTTGCTGGAGCTTCAAAGAGGTAAGAATTCATTTCCCAATCCTTCAATTTCGAAGTCTAACTAGAAATGGATAATTAGTAAGATGATTCTTGGATGTGAGAGTATTAGTTATACATGCTTGTACCAATAAGGTTGTGGGAAGATTTTTAAGTTCAAAGGGGTAAAGATTGGGTATAAAAATGGTAGAAATCTTCAAAGACTTTAATTGAAGATTTGAAGGGCAATCCGATGTCAGAATTCGATAACTTTTATATAGTTGAACTCGTATCGGAACGGGTGTTAGAATTTTGTGAGTTTTTCCGGGATTCGAAACGTGGGTCTCACTGTCGATTTTTAAAATAAATTTCGGATTTTAATACGGAATATTAGTATTTTCAATAGGAATTAATTCCTACGATTCGTATTGAGTATATTGAATTGTTATGACTAGATTTGAAGCGTTCGGACACGAATTCGCTAGGCAAAGGTTCATTGGAATCTTGAATTTGGTTGCGAAGCGAGGTAAGTATCTTGTCTAACCTTGACTGGGGGAATTGCCCCTTAGGCATTGAGTCTTATATGGAAATTGTGTGATTCAAAGCCGTGTACGCAAGGTGACGAGTACATACTTAGTTTATATATGCAAATTATATCGGTTAAAATTCGTAGACACCCTTATGTATTAAATTGGAAAATTGTTGGAACATAGTAAATTCTTGAATTGTCATGCCTCGTTCTTTGTTTGTCAAAATTATATTTTATATGATAATTTGGTGTTATTGTCACTTGAATTTTTATGTGAATTCTATGTGCTTGTTGATTTGATATTTTTTTTGGAATTAAATTCATTATTGAATCCTTATTTGCAAATAATTATTAAATGTTTAAAATGAGGCATTAATTTATATTTATTAAAATTTGGATTAAAGAAGTAGCTGTCCTATGCTGAGTTACTTTTCCATTTCTGTTGTTGTTTTGAGATTTTATATACGTTGTGTAGAGCCTTAGACTATTTTTGAGAAATTTATTGATTTTACTGTATCATTGGAATTGGTTGTGGTCATTGGGCAAATTATAATATGAATTGATTGTGTTGTGTTGTCGTGATAATATTCTGTATAAGTTGTTGTGTGATTTGAGTTATTATTATGAGGATATAAGGGTGACATTTCAATGTTGATATTATGTAAGTATAAGGGTGGCATTTCACTGTGGTTATGTGTGTTGGAATATTGTCTGAGCGGAGTGATAAGGGTGGCTATTATACGGAGCGATAAGGGTGACTATTGATATTGTCAGGGCGGAGAGATAATGAAGGCTATTATAAGAGTGATAAGGGTGGTTATAGGAGAGAGATAAAGGTGACTATTGTCAGGGATGATGTGTGATGATGTGGAGTTATTGTATTGGTAAGTTTTATGTGATGATGTGAGGTTATTGCGTTGGTAATTTTCATGTGATATTGTGATTTTCCTTGTGTTTATTTTTATATCTTGTACAACTTGTCTTGTTGTTTTGATAAACTTGATAATAATCGGATCTATGTTGAAATTGGGAGCCTGTGACTATTGTCAAACGGATTATGTTATATGGGATTGGGTTGCACGCCGCAACATGTATGATTAATGTTATATGGGATCAGATTGCATGCAACAACAGATATAAAATGTGGGCACAAGGTGCCGGAGAAAATATGATAATGATATTGGCACGTGAGTTGTCTGTGCGATTGTGATAGAGATATTGGCACGAGGTGCAGTGAAAATATGAAAGTGGACTGAGACCCGTATTTTATGATTATGAGATGAGGTGTCACAAGATGACTTTTATTTGAAAGGATTATATTCAAAATATTATTGAAAGAATTATATTCGAAAGACATTTATTTGAAAGAATTATATTTGAAGGATATTATTTGAAAGAATTATATTCGAAAGATATTATATTTAATTGAAAAAAGTGTGTTCGAAATATATTTAGTGGAAAAGATTATATTCTTGAGATTTCTATTGAAAAACTTATAGATGAAAGATGTATACTTTGAAGGACTTGATTATTGGTTGTACTTGTATTCATTACCTGTTTGAGCAATATTTATGGAGTTCTTGGTGCCTTGCTGTTTACATCACTAGTTGATTATTGTTGCTATCACTGCTATTTTGTTCCCTATTATTTGTGTATACTATATTGCACAAGTTATTAGACTAATGAGTGTCTTGACTGTACCTTGTTACTACTCCACCGAGGTTAGTCTTGTTACTTACTGGGTACCGATTGTAGTGTACTCATACTACACTTCTGCATATTTTTGTGCAGAGCCAGGTATTGGAGATATCGAACTCGGACATAGTTAAAGTGTGATCGCAAGGATTCAAGGTAGAGCTGTTTCGTCGTCGCAGTCCTTTGGAGTCTTTTCATTTTATTGTACTATTAATTATTAATCAAACAGTATTGAGTATTCGATCCTTGAGATCATTTCATATATTCAGTTAGAGTTCGTGACTCACTATTACCAGTCTTAGGAGGTTGTTTGTAATTATTTTCGCTGTTTGTTTCTATTAAAAAAATAGCTTGGATTGTAATTATAATCGACTTATTTAGTCTTAGAGACTAAGTGCCATCACGACGCATGTGGTGGAATTTTGGGTCGTGATAATAGGTGCCATTTGCAGGACCAATTTATGAATTGTATTGTTGGTCTTCATCTCCCACCATCTTTTGAAAGTTTCGATCAATGGTTTTTGTTGATGTTTCAATACCAACGGTTGCCCAATTGCATTCCATATGAATTTTGCTGCATCGCTTCCCGTGAAAACATATCGCATTGATTCAACGTGTGAAGTAGTACAATAAGAACATCTAGAAAAAATGTTATTAGTACCAAGTTTACCTATGATGTTATTAAAGGGTAGAATTTTTCCAAGTTTACCTATGATGTTATTAAAGGGTAGAATTTTTTGAAAATTCTCTAGCTTAAAAAGGATAATTTGAAAGGGATAGAATTCTGCCGAACGTTGCTTAGAAAATCATTGTTCTGCTTGTGCATTCTAATAGAATGACATGCTGTTTTGTTAGAGAAAATACCATTTTCTAAAACTTTTCATACAGGAAAATCATTTAGATTCTGGTCTCCAATGTCCACACTAATGATCTTACCAATAAGATGATCAAGAACCACCGTGGACAGCTTGTTGATGTCCCAATCGCCATTAAGAATGAAGTCATTAACAAGAATTTTAGCAGACTTTCTAGGGCCTTGAACAATTCTAGCTATGGCTCCCTCACCAGTCTAGTTGTCCCACCAAAAGCTAGTTACCAGATTGTATTTTTCAGATTGATGTTAGGCTCTGCCTTGTTCCTATTCCTTATCAAGATCTTCCAACCGTGAGAGTCTGAGTAGTTTGTAATTTTAGATACTGGATGAGACCTTTTGCAATATTTGGATTTAAGGAAGGTTGCCCAAAGTGAAGAATTGGTTCTAAACATCCACCACCTTTTGATATTGAGTGATTCAGCAATATCATGCATACTTCTAATTCCTATGCCATCTTCATCCTTACGATAAAAAAGATTTTTCCAAGAACTCCTATGGTAGTTCTTGTTACCCTCAGAAGAGCCCCAAAAGAAATTAGAGAAGTGCTTTTCAATGAGATTATTGGTACCTTTAAGGGGGTTAAGAGCAGACAGAGTGTAAATGGGAAGTGATTGGAGGTCATGTTTGATAAGAATCAGTTTTTCCCTATAGGATAACATTTTACCTTGCCAACCATTGAGTCTTTTGATAATTTTGGATAACAAGGCGTCAAATAACTGATTCTTTTCCTTCCCTGATAGATAGGGCATCCAAGATAATTGAAAGAAAATTTTTTATCCATGAAGCTAGAGGCATGTCTGATTCTGTTAATTCGATTAGCAGTTGTATTTGGAGCAATGATGAAAAAACTCTTATCGCCGTTCACTTTCTGCCTAGAAGCCTTTTCATACATTCTAATAGTCTTTTTAATCTATTTGATAGACCTATTATTTCCTTCGCTGAAAATCACAATATCATCTGCATATGCCAGATGATTAATGACATGTCTATTGAGGTTCATACTGAATGGAATAAAGTCATCCATAGAGATCAAGCAGTCAAGAGATCTGGAAAGCACTTATGCTCTGATGATAAAAAGTGAAGGAGATAGAGGGTCTCCTTGTTTAAGGCCTTGAGTGGAAGTGAAAAAACCTTCCCTGGTGCCGTTAGTGATGATAAAACACCAAATATCTGCCACTAGCCTATAGATAATATCAATCCGTTCTTCATTAAAACCAAGTTTTCTCATAGTAGCAAAAAGGAAATTCAAAGATATTATGTCGTATGCCTTAGCCATATCCAATTTGATAATGACATTAACCCCTTTATTAACTTGCTTGATATTGTGAACATTTTCCTGAGCTAGAAGAACATTTTCAATTATCATTCTCCCTTTAACAAAGCCACTTTGATTTTCAGCACATGTGATTCAACCTTCTAGCCAAAATTTTTGAAATGATCTTACTGAAGAAATTACTCAAACTGATAGGCCTAAGCTCGAAAAAATTGGTAGGTGATTCCACTTTGGGTATGGGAACCAAGAAAGTATGAGAATATAATTTGGTCATGTTCTTCCCATTGAAAAATGTCACGACTCAAAATCCCAGCACATGTATCGTGATGGCACTTAGTCTCTAAGACTAAGTAAACCGATTATAATTACAATTCAAGCCAATTATTTTAAATAGATAATCGAACCCAACAACGGAAATAATTACAAACGACCTTCCAAGACTTGTAATACTGAGTCACGAACTCTAACTGAATATATGAAATGATCTCAAGGATCGAATACTCAATACTGTTTGATTAATAATTAACAGTACCATAAAATGAAAAGACTCCAAGGGACTGCGACGACCAAGCAACTCTATCTTGAATCCTTGCGATCAAATCCTAACTTTGTCCGAGTCCGATATCTCCAATACATGGCTCTGCACAAAAATGTGCAGAAGTGTAGTATGAGTACACCACAGTCGGTATCCAGTAAGTATCAAGACTAACCTCAGTGGATTAGTGACGAGGTACAATCAAGACACTCACTAGTCTAATAACCTATGCAATATAGTATACAAAAATAATAGGAAACAAATAACAATGATGGCAACACTAATCAACCAGTGATATACACAGTAGGGTAACAAGAACACCGTTAATATTGTTCAACAAATAATGAGTACAAGTACGACCAATTAATCAAGTCCTTCAAATATAAATCTTTCGCCTATATGCTTTTCAAATAATAATCTTCAGGATATAATACTTTCCAATAAATATATTTCAAATATACTCCCTTCGAATAAATATCTTTCAAATATAATTCTTTCAAATAAATCTCTTTCAAATAAATATCTTTCAAATATAATTCTTTCAAATAAATCTCTTTCAAATATAATTTCTTCAAATAAATCTATTTTAAATAAATATCTTTCGAATATAATTCTTTTAATTAAATCTCTTTCAAATAAATATCTTTCAAATATAATTCTTTCAAGTAAAAGTCACTAAGTGACACCTCATTTAACTTTTCTGGTATGAGAAATATATTCAATATATCACATCAAATGGCACGGCAATACCTTTTTGCACTTGTCTCATTCTCACCCAATGTATATATGTAGATCAAATCAATTGGCACGACAACACCCTTTGTGCATTTATCTCTTTTTCACCGTGCTTACATATAAGAATATCAACTAGGTGGGAAAAATGCCAATAACAATAAAAGAAATAAAGTGAGAGGTACACAGGAGGCAACCACGACTACAAGTCACATAGAAAACGTAGGTGCACAATAACATCTCAAGATAAAGGCATGAATACATACACAACAAAACGATATCACAATATAATGTATGTCTCTCATCTTCGCCTGCACGGAAACACCCTTCGTGCCATGAATATATGATAATATAAAAATAATGGCACGACATCACCCTTCGTGCTTTTACTCTCATCCTCACCTGATAATATAAATAAAATGGCACGGCATCACCCTTCGTGCTTTTACACTCTCAATGGCACGACATCACCCTTCGTGCTTTACACTCTCCCTCACATGATAATATAATTCAAATGGCACGACATCACCCCTCATGCTTTACACTCTCAAATGGCACGGCATCACCCTTCGTGCTTTACACTCTTCCTTACCAAGCACATGTATATCAATAACAAGCAAGGTAGGAAGCATAAATAACATCAAGGAGAGTGTTTAAACCACAATACAATACAACAATTCATATCACAATTTGCCACTGACCACAATCAAATTTCAAATATGTAGCAGAATCAATAAATTTCTCAACAAATAGCCCAAGGCTCTACACAATGTATATAAAACCTCAAAACAATCAACAGAGGTGAAAAATACTCAATATAGGGCAACGCTTTCATTAATCCAAATTCTTGATAATTATATTTACTCTAATTTAAACTTATTTAATAAATATTTGCAGATACATATTCCATCATGAATTTAATTCCAAGAAAAATATCAAATCAACAAACACACGGAATTCACATAAAATCCACGTGACAAAAACACCAAATTATTATATAAAATACAAACTCGACAAATAAGGAATGAGGCGTGATAATTCAAGGATTTACTAAATACCAACAATTATCCAATTTAATACATAAAAATGCCTAAAGCTTTAAATCAATAAAATTTGTACATATAAGCCAGAGTACGTACTCGTCACCTCGCGTACACGGGTTCCAATCACACAATTTTCACATAAGATTCAATGCCTAAGGGGTAATTCCCCCACTCAGGGTTAGGCAAGATACTTACCTTTTTGAAGTTATGCCGATATTCCAAAATCGCCTTCTTGCTTGAATTGACCTCCGGACAGCTCAAATCGATCCAGATTAATTGTACAACTTCAATTAAATTCATCGGAAATAATTTCGGATAATAAAATACCGACTTAAAATTTTATTCTAAAAAGTCAACCAAAGTCAACGCGGGGCCAGCCTCTCGGAACCCGACATAATTTTCATGAAATTCGAATACCCATTTAACCACGAATTCAACCATACAAATTTTACCAAATTCCAAAATCAACTCGACCCTCAAATCTCCAATTTAAACCAAGAGAGTTTTCTAAATCTTCCAACTTAAATCACCAATTAAATGTTAAAAACAACCATGGATTCAGGTATTTGACCAAAATTGAGTTAAGAACACTTACCCCGTTGTTTTTCTTGAAAGTTTCCCGAAAATTGCCTCTTCCCGAGCTCCAATTCGTTAAAAAATGGAAAATCAGAACTTAAGCTTTCTGCCCAGCAATTCCTTCTACGTGAACGCGGCCACTGCCTCGTGTTCGCGAGCACAATGTTTGTTCTGCCAAAATTCCTCCTTCGCGAACGCGACATCTACCTCGCGTTCGCGAAGCACAAGTGCTTCTGTCCCAAAATCCTTCTACGTGAACGCGATCAACCACTCGCGAACGCGGACCTTTACTGACCTCTCTCATCGCGAACGCGACCTCACCTCCGCAAACGCATAGAACATATATAGGGGGTCCCTAGTTGCCTCTTCTCTTCTTCGCGAACGCGTCACCCATCTCGCGTTCGGGGTGCACTCTCCTCCCAAACCTTCGCGAACGTGCCCTCTTCTTTGCGAACGTGAAGAACAAACCTTCCACGGCCTCCATGTATACTTCGCGAACGCGAGACCATTCTCGCGAACGCGTAAGAGGAAACCAGAACTAGCAAAATCTGATGCTTCAGTTATAACACCAAGTCAAATTCTAGTTCGTTAACCATCGAGAATCCACCCGAGACCCCCGATACTTCAACCAAACCTACCAACAAGTCTTAATACATCATACGAACTTAGTCGACCATTGAAATCTCATCAAACAACGCTAAAAATACGAATCGCACTCCAATCCAAACTTAATGAACTTTGAAACTTCAAACTTCAACAGATGCCGAAACCTATCAAATCACGTCCGATTGACCTCAAATTTTGCACACAAGTCATATTTGACATTACGGACCTACTCCAACTTTCAGAATCAGAATCCAATCCCGATATCAAAAAGTCAACTACCCGGTCAAACTTCCAATTTAAAATTTCTATTTTAGCCATTTCAAGCCTAATTTAACTACGGACTTCCAAAATATTTACGGACACGCTCCTAAGTCCAAAATCACCATACAGAGCTATTGGAATCATCAAAATCCTATTCTGGAGTCGTTTTCTCAAAAGTCAACTCTCCGGTCAAATCTTTTCATTTAAGCTTCTAAATAAGAATTGTTCTTTTAATTTAATTCTGAATCTTTCGAAAATCAAACTCGAACACACCCGCAGGTCATAATACATATTACGAAGCTGCTAGAGACCTTAAATCACTGAACGAGGCGTAAAGTCTTAAAACGAGAAGTCGGGTCGTTATAAAAAATTCCTCGACAAAATCTTTAATATCCTCTTTGATGATATTTCAACACTCATGGTTGAAAGTACCATTAAAACCACCCGGACCTGCTGAATTGGAAGTTCTCATGCTAAAAACAACCTCCCTAATCTCCTCATGCTCTGAATACACTACTAGAAAAATGTTAATTTCTGACCGAAATTTGCGACTGAATATATAATGGTTGCTAATGCGACTAAATTTGCTACTGCAATAGTCGGAAAATGATTTTAATTTTATTACTTATTTTTCTAAAATAATATTGACTGCTATTTCAACTAAACAATGGAAAAACAATGCGAGAATTTCCCGCCTTCACATTTACGATCGATTCAATCGCAAAGTGAAAAGTCAAAAAAATATGTTGACCCAATAAAACTGACTGCGTCGGTCGAAAATATAAATTTAAACAAAAAATATATATTTGACACTTTGCGACCGCAGTAGTCGGAAACCCAAATTAAGAATTAGAGACCAGATCCCTATTTCCCCAATTTCTTTCAGCGATCTCTCACTCTCTCTCTCTATCTTTTTTCTCTCTATTTTCTCTTCCACTGACCTATCGACTGACAACAACAAACAGTGGTTAAAGACGGCAACAAACGATGGTTGATGACAGCAGGCATCAGTGCGAAGATCTGTGAAATTTCCTCTTCTCGGTTAGTTTCTCTCATTCTTATAACCTAGAAATTTTGTGGGTTTAGTCATCTAGTAAAATTTTAAATTTCTTAACAAATAATTTCACTTGCATTGGTATTTATTAGTTAAAGAAGTAAATTTATGAGCAGATGTCCATTTGATCCTTTGAATGACGAGGATGGCGGGGATAATGAGTTTTAGTTTGTTGTGGTTGTGTTGTTTGAGACATTATTATTTGTTGTAGTTGGATGTTTAGACTTGGTAATATTTACACTTGACTATGATTGTAATGTTTTAGACTAGATTGAATGGTGCTAGAATGTTTAACTCTTTTTGGATGTTTTAGTTATAAATATTTATGTTTTCTATAATTGTTTGCATTTTATGGATTTGATTAGTTGAATTGGTGAATTGATTAGTTGGAATGGTGGATTGATTGGTTGGCATTGTGGATTAATCGGTTGGCATGGTGGATTAATTGGTTAGTTGCTGTATATTTGAATTGGCAGGTGATGCTGCTTTAAAAGAGTTGGATTCTGTCAAAAAATTTCTAGTTTTTCGACCACAGTAGTCACAAAGTGCTTCAAAATTTTCCAGATCTGAACATCTGCGACTGCTGTAGTGGGAAAGTTACATAAAAAATAATATTAAATTAGATTTGCGACCACAATGGTGGGAAATATAAATTAATAAATAATTTTAAATTAGTTTTGCGACCAAAGTAGTGGAAAAACTCAAATAAAATAAAAATACTTTATATTATTTGCGACCACAGTAGTGGAAAAACTCAAATAAAATTATAATTATATATATACCGTTTGCGACCGAAGTAGTGAAAAAGTTAATATAAAATTAAAATTTTATTTAAATTATTTGCGACCGCGTCAGTCGGACAGTTGACTACATTTATTAGTCGTTTTTCTATTTTAACTTTGCGACCTATGCAGTCACAAATTATGGACAGATTCGGTCGCAAACTATTCCAGACCAGCTATTTTGCGACTACGCCTTTTCGGTCTGAAAATAATCGGAAACTAGCATTTTCTAACCGCTTTCTGACCATTTTGACAGTCAGAAAATAGCCATTTTCTAGTAGTAGTGATAGTAGTAAGAATGTTATTGTCCTCCTATGTGATGCACTTGGGAATATAGTTAAGAATGCCCTGGTCATTGAAGCTATGCTTAAGATTGAAGAGTGTTGGAAATGATGAATTGCAGCTTTGCCAATTTTGTCATCTACTTATCTTTAATAACAATGTGGAAGTACTCTCTTCGGTCCATAATAAGTGACATTTGGCACACCCCTTAAGAAAATACTAAGCTAGCGTTTGAACATAGATTTTGTTGAAATTTGAAGGGAAAAAATAAATTAAGATGAGATGAAAAATAATTTTTGGAAGTTGAAATTGTGTTAAGACATACATTTTACTTGAAAAGAACTTGAAGTTTTATGAGTAGAAAACTTCAAAAACTAATCTAAACCACTTTTTGAAACTTGAAAAATTCATCTTCAAAAACTGTCCTAAAACTGGTCTTTTTTTATTACCAAATAATGTTTTTAAAATAATTTTTAAAATGTGAAAAAAACTTATGACCAAACAGGAGCTAACTCCTAGGAAGACAAACCGGTATTTTGATTAAATTACTTTAATTAAAAAGTGTATATTGTAAACTTGACATATTAGGATTTGGTAAAAGGACACTTAAATAAAGATAAATTTGAAAAACTAAAGTTAATTCCTTATTGATTATACAAAAGGACACTTATTTTGGATCAAATAAAAAAGTCAAAAAGTTACTTATTATGGATCGAGGAGAGTAGTACTGTGGTTTTGGATGAAAATCTAAACATAGGTGCCTATGAAAATAACTTACCAAAATGTTGATGAGCAGCTTCTCAAAGTTGAACAAAATTGGTCCTCTGGTAGGAAAATGTCGGTAATACCTGTGGAAAATATTGAAACGTCAAAAGGGGTTTGTTTCACTTTTCATTTGCTTTTTAAGATTACAATCATGCAGCTTGTTAGCATATACTGTATACTTAGAATTTGAAATTATCGGTGGTAACGATAAATTGTCTTCAACTATTCATTACAAATGTAAAGTGTAAAGTTCAACAAATAGCAGAGTGAAAATAACTTGCCCTATAGGTGGTAAGGATAAATTGTACTTAGTCCGCTTAATTTTAATTGTCCACTTTTAACTTTGCACTCCCTTTAAGAAAAAATAATATAAACCAAATATTTTATAATTTTACCCATAATAATAATAATAACATTTTTAAAAGTCTTTGGAAATGATTTGGGCAACGAGTAATTAATGATAAGGGTAAAACAGAAAAAAAAGATTGTTTTTCTCTTGAAGTAGTATAGTGGACAAGTAAAACTGAAAATATATTTTTTAGTATAATAGACAAGTAAAAGTAAACAGAGAGAGTATTAGTTATTCGTTACAAATATAAACTGTAAAGTTCAAACACATAGTAAAGAGAATATAATTGGTCCGTAAAATTAGTTTAGGCGCGCACTTCAAGTTATCCAAAAAAACCTAAATCAAAAGAACTGGTTATGGAAGGGCCTCTAAACAGAGCACATATATCTGCACCCGTGACTTTTCAATTTGATTTCCTACGGCAAGGACTACAACATCAATGGGTAATGAACCAATGGTACAGCTTTTGGACATTGTTAGGAGCCTAGTGGAAATCTAACCAGTTTTGTATTCTCTAAAATGCTTTCAAAAATTTTACATACTCTCTTGAGGTGGTTTTTGGTAACAAAACTGTAATGTTGTAATCTAGAAATGAACAAAAATGTCCTTTGAGTTAGTTTTAACTAGTCAAATTGCCATACTTACAATGGTTGTTTTTAAAAATTTAGTCAAAATTGAATATTTATAAATGAAATTGAAGAGATAAATATTTTTTTATTAAAGGTAGTGCTTAGACGAACTTAATTATTTTCATCATTATACTTTCTTCAAATAAGAAAAGACAATTAATGTTTAAAGTATTTTCTTACTTTTGAATCTCTATATAAATCTTTCATTCATTGATACATGCATAGAGTTACTGATTTTATTTATTATAAAGTAACATATTTGTTTTTCTAAAATTTTCTTATAAAAAGAAAATATGAATTGAAAAGTAAAAAAACTAAAACAGAAAGGAAAATAAATAACATAAACTGAATTGTATTTTCTACTGACATCTTAAGATACTATCTTTTCCATACGAACTACAAAAAGTTTAACCAAATAATTCAAACTTATGATTTTAATGTGGCAGCTCCAGTTTAATTATTTGCTCAGTTACAAACAAATAAATAGGAATAAAGATAAAATAAGTGAATGGAAATGAAATAAAATTTTGAGGGACAACAAAAATCTGAGAATATTTAATATGTTTACCTTATGTTTATGTTAATTTTATCGGAATAGAAACTGTTCATTAACGTGAAGAAATTCAAAAGCTCAGTAGTAGTACTATTTATCAAAAACCATTGAATAGATAAGATAAGTAAATGGCAATAAAATAAAATCTTTGAGGGGCAAAAAACCATATGGGAATATTTAAAATGCAATAATAGTATCAATCACTAGGGAATGAAAATTATTCTTTAACATGAATGATGTTTTTAATTTCAATACCACACAAGAGGGGGGTGATTTGTGCGGTACTCAATTTTTTGCCTAAACTGATTGTAGAAGGACCGCATTCTTTTATGTGTTCCTTAACCTACTATTGCTGAAGGAGAAGATCAAGATGAGTGCACCACCTGAAAACTGGGAAGGGCAATCCACTCCTAGGCCACTACTTTTCAACGGCCAGTATTACTCTTGGTGGAAAAACAGGATGAGAAATCACATCATAGGAGAAGACTATGAGCTATGGGACATCATCACAGATGGACCACTGGCTACATGAAGATAAATGCCGAAGGAGAAGAAGTGGCAAAGACAAGAGCTGACTGCACTGCTGACGACTTGAGAAAATGGGAGAAGAATGCTAAAGCCAAGAAATGACTTATTTATGGACTCGGTCCAGATGAGTATAGTAGAATCCAAAGTTGTACCACTGTTAAAAAAATCTGGGATATTTTGCAAGTGGCCCATGAAGGAACACCTCAAGTGAAGAGGTCCAGGGGAACACTACTATATTCTCAATATGAGAATTTCACCATGAAGGAAGGGGAAACCATCCAAGAGATGTATACAAGGTTCATCACACTACAAATAAACTTAAGTCTCTTGGAAGAATTATTTCTGAAGATGACAGAGTTGAGAAGATTTTGACAAGGCTTCTGCCAGTTACTTAGGAGAGCAAAATCACTGCCATTCAGGAATGAAAGAACATTTCCACTCTTAAGTTGGATGAGCTAATTGGAAATCTCACTGCTTATGAACTTAGAAGGCAAACCATGTAAATGGATGTACCCAAGAAGGAAAGGAGCCTGACACTCAGAATCACTGAAGGTTCTGATCTAGAAGATGATGAAAAGGCTATGATCACAAAGGACTTCAAGAAGTACCTAAAGAGAGGAAAGGTTCCTTTAAGAAGTGGAAGCTACAGCAAACCAAAGGCTCCTGAAAGGCAAACCAATGAGGGATGCTACAAGTATGGTAAGACTGATCACCACATCAAGAACTGTCCTCAATGGGAAATTAAATGGAAAAAAGAAAGAGCTGAACGAAGAAACAGAAAGAAGGAACAGGTTCAACCCGAGAAGAACAAATGATCAACAAAGGCTATGGTTGCTGCTTGGGGAGAAAGCTCAGATGAAAGCTTAGATGATGAAGATGGAGATGAACAAGCACTTATGGCCATTGGAGAATCTGATGAGGAATCTGAAGTAAGTGCAAATCATCTCAAAGACAAGATTAAATTTTTGTCTAAAGAAAGGCTATCTGAATTACTTCTAGATTTCATTGATGGGTCTGAGGATGTGAACAATGAAAATGAACAACTGTCTAAGGAATGTGTGATTTTGAAAGCAAAGTGTAAGAACCTGGAACTTAGGGTTAGTGAGACTATAAGTGAAAATATTGCATTAAAGAACCATGTTCATGTATTTGAATCAAATGTCCTAGAACTTAGATCTGAAAACCTAAAATTGAAATTAGGAACAAGTAAGAAGATAGCTGATTGCACACAACTCACTCTAGAAGAAAATGTAGGTAAACTAAAAGATGAGTTATATAAGAAGGAAAAGCAGGTTAGAATTTTGAAGGAGGATCTAGGCAAAGTAAAGCATAGACTAGACAGAACTTGTAAATGGAACAGGTCCTCCGATGCACTTTCATGGCTACGGGAATATCATAGTAGCAATAGAAGAGGACTTGGCTTTGGAAATCTGCCACCTAAATGGAATCCCAAAAGAAAGTACCTTACACTTACTGAGAATAAGATTTGTACTCACTGTGCTAAATAGGTCACTATAAAAGTGAATGTAATGCAAAAGATAAGGCAAGCCAAAAGAACAAAGAATTTGTTCAAGGGAAGAATAGACTACCAAGTTGGGCTAAAAAGAATCTGATTCATCATTTTGCCTATAGAAAGGGACCCAAACTAGTTTGGGTTCCTAAGACTAACCCCTGATTTCCTTTTGCAGGTCCAAGTGGAGGGAAGCAGCCAAATATGGTACATGGATAGTGGCTGTTCAAAGCACATGACAGGAAGCAAGAACCAGTTCCTTTCACTTGAGGACCTCAAAGGAGGTAATGTCTCCTTTGGAAATGGGAAGAAAGGTGAGATCATTGGGGTTGAACAGGTAGGTAAGACTGATTCTCACTCTATTGATAATGTCTACTTGATAGATGGCTTAAAATACAGTCTAATCAGTGTATCACAACTGTGTGATAGAAGTAACTTGGTAGCATTCACCTCTACTAAATATTTTGTGATTAATCTTACCACTGACAAGCTTGTTTTGCAGGAAAAAAGAGGTCTACAATATATATATATATATATATATATATAGAGAGAGAGAGAGAGAGAGAGAGAGATCTGTCCACACTTTCAGAAAATAAGCTCACTTGCTTAAGTGTATTGGACAATGATCCCCTCCTTTGGCACAAGAGACTTGGACATGCAAGTCTGAGTCAACTCAACAAATTAGTTTCCAAGGACCTAGTGATAAGGTTGCCTAATATCAAGTTCAAGGAAGACAAAGTTTGTGAGGCTTGTGCTAGGGGGAAACAAGTAAGATCCTCTTTTAAATGCCAAAAAGTGTTAAGCACCACCAGGACGATGGAACTGGTCCATATGGATCTCTGTGGTCCAATGAGAACATTAAGTAGATGTGGTAAAAGATATGTGATGGTGCTTGTTGATGATTACTCTAGGTTTACTTGGACATTATTTTTAACATCTAAAGATGAAGCATTTGACATGTTCACTTCTTTTGTTAGAAAAACTCAGAAACAACTAGGTAATCAACTTGCATCAATTAGGTCTGATCATGGCACTGAATTCCAAAATACTAAATTTGCTGAATTTTGTGATGATTATGGCATAGATCATAATTTTTCTGCTCCTAGGACTCCACAACAAAATAGAGTAATTGAAAGAAAGAATAGGACACTTGAAGATATGGCTAGGACTATGCTTCTTTCTAGTAAACTGCCCCACAGCTTCTGGGCAGAAGCTGTAAATACTGCATGCTACATCATAAATAGGTGCATGACTAGACCTCTTGTAGAGAAGACTCCCTATGAGTTGCTTAAAGGGAGAAAACCAAACATATCCCATCTTAGGGCATTTGGATGCAAGTGCTTTGTGCACAATAATGGTAAAGACTCCCTAGGTAAGTTTGATCCCAGAAGTGATGAGGGAGTATTCTTGGGATATTCTTCACATAGCAAAGCTTATAAGGTCTATAAAAAAGGAAATATGTGTGTAGAGGAAAGTGTTCATGCGGTTTTTGATGAAACTAACATTCTTTATGAGTGGCAGGAACATGATGATGAAGCAATTGGGCTGGTAAGAAACTCAAATGAAACGACATCCAAGACTAAAGCTGCACTAGAGGAAGGAACATGTGATGGAATAGGTTCTTCCACCCAGGGAAACATGAGAGGGGGAATAGAACAAAGAGGAAATGATTCTCAAACTTCAAAGGAACCTGTCCATGAACCTGTTCCACAACAACAAAGCATTGAAGGAACATCAAGGGAAAACCAGTTGGTTGTAAAATCTTACAAGTATCAAAGTTCTCATCCCATTGAGAACATAATCACTGATCTAACCTCTGGAATCAAAACCAGATCTTCATTAAAAAATCTTTGTGTTTTTGATGCCTTCTTATATCTTATTGAACCTAAAAATATTGCTGAGGCTTTGTAGGATGTAGACTGGGTAAATACAATGCAAGATGAACTCAACCAATTTGAAAGGAGTTAAGTTTGGCATATGGTACCAAAACCCAAGGACAGATCAGTAATTGACAAAAAATGGGTATTCAGAAATAAACTTGATGAAGATGGAACAGTTACAAAGAACGAGGCAAGATTGGTGGTTCAAGGATATAGCCAAGAAGAGGGCATAGACTATGATGAAACCTTTGCTCCAGTTGTAAGGTTGGAAGCAATAAGACTCCTCATAGCCTTTGCTGCTTACATGAAATTCACCCTTCACCAGATGGATGTCAAGAGTGCCTTCCTCAATGGCTATTTAAAGGAAGAAGTGTTTGTCAAGCAACCTCCGGGGTTTGAAAGGAAGGAAAGTCCTGATCATGTGTACAAACTCGACAAAGCACTTTATGGTCTCAAGCAGGCTCCAAGAGCATGGTATGAAATATTATCAAAGTTTTTACTTGAGCATGACTACAGGAGAGGTAAAATTGACAATACTTTGTTCTTGAAAGAAAAAGGTAAAGATCTCTTGGTAGTTCAGATATATGTTGATGATATAATTGTTAGAGCAACTACTGATAAGTTAAGTAAAGAATTTGCTAAACTAATGGGGAGTGAATTTGAAATGAGCATGATGGGTGAGCTTAATTTCTTTTTAGGCTTACAAATAAACAAAATTCAAATGGAACTACGATCCATCAGCAGAAGTATGTAAAAGAATTGCTTAAAAGGTTTAAAATGGAAGATTCCAAAGAAATTGACACTCCTATTGCAACAACTACAAAGTTGGATATAGATGAACCTCGTTCATCTATTGATCAGAAGTTATATAGGGGAATGATTGGCTCATTGTTATATCTCACTGCTAGTAGACCTGACATTGTTTTCAGTGTAGGCCTTTGTGCAAGATTTCAGGTAAATCCAAAGGAGTCTCACTTGACTGCTGTCAAGAGAATTTTGAGATATCTAAAAGGCACCACTGATATCTGTCTATAGTATCCAAAAGGTAGTAATTTCAATCTAGTGGGATACGCTAATGCTGATTATACAGGTTTTATAGTGGATAGAAAGAGCACCTCAGGTATGGTACACTTTCTTGGCTCATGTCTTGTGTTTTGGGCTACCAAAAAGCAAAATTCAGTGGCCTTATCTACTGTTGAAGCTGCGTATGTTGCTGCTGCTTCATGTTGTGCTCAATTGTTGTGGATCAAACAACAATTAATGGACTTTGGAATTGATGTTGATTGTATCCCCATTTTTTGTGATAACACTAGTGCTATTAGTATGACCAAGAACCCGGTTCATTACAAGAGAACTAAGCACATAGATGTTAGACATCACTTTTTGAGGATAACTATGAAAAAAGTTTGATCACTGTGGAATTTTGAACTACTGACAAGCAAATAGCTGACATCTTCGCAAAAGCCCTAAGTAGAGATCACTTTGAAAGGAACAAATTAGAATTAGGGATGATTAAGATCACCTAAAAGAACCAGTTCAGAATTCACAACGAAAAAAAAAATTGAAAAAACAAATTCAATTAAAAAAAATAGTTTTTGGTGAGAAAATCTGAAAATGTGTATATATTTAGATTAATTTTTGCTCAGACTCATACTTTCAATAGTATACTCTTGTGCCATGTATTAAAATGACTCATTAATCTCTAATGATATTTTCTCTATTTTGGCAAATTTAGACTTACACAAGAGAATTATCAGTGAAGAACCTGGTTCATCAAGATAACACGATATGTTTTCTACACTCTGTATAATTTGAAATAATAATATTTGGATCATGAGCAGAGTCCTACCTAAGTCCAAATTCCTTTTATCCAATATAAGTGACCAGTTCCGTTCAAAAGAATCCTAACCAAATTAAACCACCTAGATACTAGGGAAAGACTCCCCTGTCTCTTCAAAACTGACAATTCAGTTTGATTAGACTTCTAAAAGTTTGAAAAGCTTGCCGTTACCCATTAATTACCCCGCTTTAAATTGATCATCATCATCATCTCTGTCTTCATTCTAAAATTTTCAAGCCGTCGAAATACTCTCCATTTTCTCTCATCCTCCAAATTTCAATCTACTTCTCTTTTTCTTCTAGGACAAAGTATAGCAATGACTAACCCTTTGGAAAACCCCAACACACCCCCACCGTGCTTCTCATCTTCAACCCCTCCTCAGCCTAAGAAAAGAAGAGTTAAGATGCTTGCTCGCAAGATAGTGGCTGGAAGTGAATTATCAAAGAAATTAGACGCTCAATTGAAAGCTAGCCAAGCCCAAGAACCCCAGAACTCTGAAGAATCCTTCAAGTCTGCTACTGAGGGGAAAGAAACTGGGTCTTCTAATACAGAATAGGTAACCTCTAGTCCAAATACTACTACTGAAGTCATTTCTGAGTTAGCGGAGAATCTAGAGATTATGTTTATTCTGGTTGGATCTGTGGTTGATGTAAAATCTTCTGATTCCAGAAGGATTGGTAGTAAAAATAAAAAGGAAAAAGAAAAGGATAGTAAGGGTGCTCGTAGTGAAGAAAGGGGAATGAGTAAAAGAATGGTTGATTCTTCACCCACTCCTGATATAGGTATATGGCTGTTTGTGGAGCAGAATAAGGTAAAATAGAGGAAAGTATGAAGAAAACAGGGGAAAGTGGGTCTGGCAAAGCCACTGAAGGGCTGGTTAAACTTGGGCAAAATGTAAATGAATCTGATTCATGAGTAGTAGAAACCCTCGCAGACCTATTGAAGAAAGTGAGTGAGAGCTACAACCCAAAGAAGAAGAAAACTTCCAAGGCTAAGATCCCTGGCACTGCTAGGGCTAACAAGAAAAAGAAGGCTGCTCCTTTTGATTCTGCTGAAAATCCTCCCACAAGAGGAAGAGACACAAGAAGCCAGCTAAAGCAAAATGAGGCAGATTTACAAAAAGCCTTAGAAAAAAACTAAAGAAAAGCGGTTGCAAAAGGGAAGAAGAAGATGGCTGGGCCTGTTGAGGCTGTTGATGTTGATAAGATGGATCTGATCCATCAAGATAAAGATGTGATTGATGAAGTGGAGGTTCAGACTCCCAAACTCAAGAAAGCTAAGACTTCTACTAAGAAGTCTATCTCTGTGTCAAAGTCTGCTGAACCATCCAACCTAACAAAAAGGACCAGGTCTGCTGTGATGACAAAATAAGTGAAAATTGTTGAGGAAGAATAATGGAGTGGAGTGGAAGAGGAAGATGATTCAGATACTGAGAAGGACAAGATGGCCAAGTTTGGCAAGAGGACAATTCTGAAGGGTAGACTCCTCAGGGATTTGGAGGAGGAAGGGATGGTGCTACTGTTGGAGAAATTGGGATTGCAAGGCTGGAAGGACATGGTCCTTCAGATGGATGGCAGGTTGGCCAGGAGTGAAATTAATGAATTTATGGCAAATGCTGCAGTGAAGGATAGATGGGTTACCATCTTGGTGAAAGGGGTGCAAATCTTTTTAAATATGAAGGAGTTGGGTGAAATTCTAGGTGTACCTACTGAGGGGTACAATGACTACACAAAGCTTAAGTGGCCAAGCCTAGAAAATTTTCCTACTGCCCTATCCATTTCCAAAAAATTCAGTGACAATGAGGAGGAACTTGAGCCCAAGGCTGTGTACAAGAGTGAGATGAAGCCATCCCACAAGGTGCTGTTCGAATTTGTCAACAAGTGTGTTCTGCCTAGGCAGAAAAGGAGGCACATTGCCAACTTCATGGATTTGGTTCTGATGGAGTGTTTGGACAGTGGGAGGCAGATCAATTGGCCTGAATTTATAATCCAACTTCTTGATAGGGTTATAAATGGCTCCAAGACTCATGTCATTCCCCATGGCTTCATTCTCACTATTGTGCTTGCATATTTTAATGTACCTCTGAAGAAGTGGAAGGTGGCTACAAGCAAAGATCACTTTGGGGCAAATACTCTGATTGCTTGTGACTATGAAGTCCATGCCCCTCCTAATAAACCTGGTTCATCCAAGAAAGTACCAGTCAATGAAGAAATTCAAAAGCTCAGTAGTAGTACTATTTATCAAAAACCTTTTAATCCGTATTCGTCTTGTGGTATAAATATTAAAAATAATTTAACTTTTGATCAATGAAATTGTGTAAGAGAATTTGAATGAAACTATGAAAGGAGTGTAGGTAAGGAATTTCATGAAAGTATCTGTAGAATAATAATCTACTCACACGGTGCAAATAATTAAATGGAAATTTTATCTCAAAATATAATGCCTACTTAAGAAATCAAAATTGTTTCTTCCACTACAAGAAATTGATCCAATAGGACAGAAGGAATCATAGAATTAGAATAAAAAATTTAAGATAAAATATGTATAGCAATATATTTTGGAAAAAGAACTGGCAAATAGATGATTAATTTCTTGGGTGCCGTAAAAAAGTTGTGAAAATAAAGACGGTTAAGTTAGATCTTGAATAGAAGTTAGTTGTATAACCTCTCTGGAAAAGGAACTTCAATAGAAGGAATACTAAGACGGTTAAATTTGTTTCATTAGAGCATATAGGCAATGTTAAGCGTTGAACTCATTGGTTGTATTACTGCTCTATTTTCTTCAAACCCATCTTTTGTAGGTTGCCTTTGTGCATTACTGAAGTATACATGCTAAAAAGCGTAAAACATATGAGGAAAAAAACAAAGAATTACGAATATTGACTTCAAAAAATAAATATACCGTAGCATATAAGGAAGATTTATTTTTCCAGTGTATTTGCACATAATGACCTATTTTTTTCAACAGAGCAATTCAAACACCCTGAATTTTAAGTAGTACAGACATCCTGTTCGGTCTAAAATGACAGACTTTACTATTGCTGAGAAACAGTATATGTGTGGCGGCCACGCTCTGGAACTCATTGATTACTTTAATGTGAGAAAATTAAAAAGGTAATTGTTGAGATGTAGAAGACAAATAATTAAGATAGAGAAAAATGGGTAAATACTACTGGGAAGCGATGAATGTCTTTGTAAAGTCTATTTAAAGGAATTTCAAGTGTAGTTATTTAGGAATTAAAGAGAAAACGTTTGGATAAAGAGGAAACGTTTGGAGTCTTTGTAAAGTCTGTTATAAGAGGCATTTAAAGTGTAGTTATTAGGAATTAAAAAGGTAACTTTTGGCTAAACATGCTGTTAAGTTTCATGAATTCAATGAATGCAAAACATATGAGATAGACGAGAGAGTTAGAGAAGAAGAGCACATCTCATTTCATTATCTGAGAAAAGAAAAATGAATTCGTTATCCTCTATGTACAGTATAATCGCCTATTTATATAAAGGCCCAACTATGATTAGCTAACTAACTAATGCTGGTTAAGTTAACAAATTGAACATAACTAACTAACTGAAAATGGCCAGCTAAGGCACGTGACAACTGGCTATATCCTCAACACCCTCCCCCCCCTCCCTTAAGCTAGGGGAGAAGAAGATGTTCTTCATCCCTAGCTTGGAAAGCAAATAATGGTGTTGATGACGAGTAAGCCCTTTGGTAAGAAGATCAGCAGGCTGCTCGGCAGAGGCAATGTAGCAAGTCTGCACCAGACCAAGTTGGACCTTCTCCCTGATAAAGTGACAATCAATGTCTATGTGTTTAGTGCGCTCGTGAAAAACTGGATTAGCCGCAATCTGGATGGCAGATTTGCTATCACAATAAAAAGGGACAGAAAGCTGCAAGTAAACATCGAGTTCTCGAAAAAGGCCACCCAACCAAACCACCTACGCGACAGTGGAAGACAAGCTACAATAATCTGCCTCAGTAGAGCTCCTAGAGATGGTTGATTGTTTCTTGGATTTCCACGAGATAAGAGAATCACCATGCTTAACAAGATACCCAGTGATGGACCTGCGAGTGTTAGGACAAGAGCCCTAATCAGCATCACAAAAAACTTGTAGCTGAGGAGTGCTGGAGGCAGAGAAAAGAATGCCCAGACCTGAGGCCTGCTTGATGTATCGAACAACCCTACGAGCAACCTCCATGTCATGGGATGCTTTCCATCATCGACCCATGACCCCTTGGACGCGCCCCGTGGCGTCCCGGCAAGCCTCCCAACGCCTAGCGCCACGGTCGGCCCCGTGGTCTCGGCAGCACCAAGTGACAAGCGAGCATGCGCCTCTGTCGCCCCACCGATAATCAATGCCAGTGCCCAGCGGCTGGCCAATGCCATCAG
>AWOL01S0047976.1:0-45216 GCA_000715115.1 Nicotiana otophora
AGTTAATATAACTTCTTTGGGATCTCACACAATGAAGAAGCAGAGATTCATTCTTCCATTATCTCACTAGTCGATAGCACACGTGGTATGAAACACATGTTACGGTATTCGCACCTTTTATTGGCGCGTGTGTCTTATTCTTTTAATCATTCAACACAGTACACATCTTGATTTAGACACTTCCAAATGTCTAACCCGAGTTTCTCACTTCAATAATCCTCAAATCCAACTTTTTGAAAAAACTCGCATCTGGCTTATAAAATAAGTCATAATTGAATGGTAAATTCGTAAGTCTAACTAATTGTCAAGACCGACCTTTACAAGTAAATATAAACCTTGCATTATCCAAAGTTCTATAAGGTCTCATCTCTTCACGATTCTTAACGTAAGAGGCGATTGCTCATGTGAGAGAGCCAATCTCACGACTTGTTCGACACACTTTATCAACAAAACATAATCACATGCATACGAGATATAAGTATAAATTCAAGGGTCAAATATTGATGAGCATATTATAATAATAAAGTCATTCTATAATACATAAAAAATATCCATATCCTTCGCAAACCTAGAGCCATAACATGTTTCTCAAACAAGTCTCTAGATATCGTCTTTGTAATAGGATCAGTTATCATGCTTCGCGTAGGAATGTACTGTAAATTTATCTCTCCACTTGCTACCATATCTCTCAAAAAGTTATACTTGATGTCAATGTGTTTGGTCTTGCTATGATACTTAGGATCTTTTATGTATGCAATAGCTGCTTGATTATCACAATATAGAGTCAGGGACTTCTTGTGTATGCAACAACTATCAACAACTATCATGTTTGGTCTTGCAAATGCTCAAAGAATCCCTTCAACCAAACAGCTTATTGTACTGCAGACGCACAAGCCACGAACTGAGCTTCCATCGTCGAAAGGGTTGTACAAATTTGTTTCTTACTTTTTCATGAAATAGCACCACCATTAAGTAATAAAGCATAAGCAGATGTTGATTTTCTATCATTCCGGTCACCAGCCCAATCAACATCTATATATCCTCTCAAGTATAAATCATTTTCACTATAACATAGTGAATAATCTCCTGTTCCCTTCGGGTCTTTGAAATTTCTCTTTACAACTTTTCAATGATCTCTTCCAGGATTGGATTGATACTTGCTAACCTGACCTACATCATAACAAATGTTCGGACGAGTACACATCATAGCATACATCAAGCTCCCAACAGCATTTGAATATGGAACTCGAGACATGTCTTCCTTTTCATTTTCAGTCTTAGGACACATTTCAAGGCTTAAAGTTTCATCTCTCGCTATAGGAGTATCCATGGATTTGCAACTGCGAAAATGCTCCAAACTTTTCTTTATATAAGTTCTTGAGATAGACTCAATAACTTTTTGGAAAGGTCTCTTTGGATCTTAACTCCAAGGATATAGTCTGCCTCACCCATATCTTTTATGTCAAATGACTTTGAAAGTCATGACTTGATAGTTTACAAATACTCCAAATTGTTTCCGGCCAATAAACTATCGTCCACATAAAGAGAAAGAACTACAAACATCCCATTGGACTTCTTCACATAAATGCGATGGTCTTCATTAATCATGGTGAAATCATACGAGATTACCTCCTTGTGAAATCTCAAATACCATTGCCTTGAAGAATGCTTCAGGCCATAAATAGATCTTTTCAATTTACAGACCTTCTTTTCTTGGCCTTTAACGATGAAGCCTATAGGTTGGTCCTGTAGATTTCTTCATTTAGTTATCTATTAAGAAAATCTTTCTTCACGTTCATTTGATGCAATTCCAAATCCAAACATGCAACAATTGCCAAAAGTAAGCGAATTGAGGTAAACTTCACAACAGGTGAAAGTGTTTCCTCATAATCTATTCAAGCTTCTTGAGTAAAGCCTTTTGCCAACAATTGTGCATTGTATCTTTCTATTGACCCAACCGCTTTGCATTTAACTTTGAGAACCCATTTGTTCCCAATGGCTCTATGCCCAGGCGGAAGGTCAACTAGATCCTAGACGTTTTTGGTTTTCATGGACTCTAATTATTCTTTCACTGCTTTCATCCACTCATCTTTTCCAGGGCTCGATAAAGCATCAGTCAGAGACTTTGGCTCATGATAAGTGGAAATATTGACTACTTAATAGCGCCTTTTAGCATTTATTTTAGTCCAAAAGTGTTTAGCTGTATTCTCAAAAACTGATAAAATATGCTTACCTGCAGAAGTATTGAAAAATGAGCCACTACGATGAAATCTAACTCAAGGAGGAGTGATCTGAACAAGGACAAAAATCAGGCACAGAAGCTCAAGTGCGGACCGCAGATTTCTATCTGCGGCCACAGAATATGAAGGAAAATCAACAGAGCCCTAGTGCAAAGTGCGAACCGCACAATTATTGTGCGGCCATAGAAGCTACGTAAGAGCCAAAGTTCAGAGAGTTTCATTTCAAGCTCAAGAAGAAATGTGGACCGCACAATAATTGTGCAGCCACATAAACAGTTATGCGACCGCACTCAGGAAATGTGCGGTCCGCAGAAGAGCCCAGTGCGGTCGCACCTAGAATTGTGCGGACCATAGAACATGAGAGATGCGGCCGCAATCCAGAACTGTGCAGCCGCAGAGTCACCTCCTTTCAAGATCTGAAGAGAAGTGCGGACCGCACATATAATTGTGCGGCCGCAGAACCTCCAAAAGGGATGTTTTGTCCGAAAATTCCAGCTTTGTATAAATAGACAACTTTCACAAAATTAGGTCAAGTTTGGAATATTGAAAGTACTGTAGCCGTTTTTCTTTACCCCTTTAGGAAACTTTAGCTTATTTTGGTAATTTAGCATTGGATGTTTATCTTTTAATCTTACAATATGAGTTTTATCATCTTTTTTTCTCTATTTTCCTTTATACCCATTATGAGTAGCTAGAGTTTTAGCTAGGGTTGTGACCTAATCCTAGTGTGTGAACCTAATGGGTGTTTGATTTATGGCTTGTTTATGATTGGGTTTTTATTATTTAACCTTGTTCTTGCCTTTAATTATAGAATTAATGGTTGCAAATATTAGTTTATGCCTATTTGACTTGGTCTCTACTTGAGAAAGAGAGACTTAGTCTAGAAAAACTTGGCTAACAAGAATTTGGAATAAAATCAAGAGATTGATAGTCCCAATTAAAGGGTTGAACCTAGGGATAGTAAAATCCGACTTGAGCATTTTATCAACTGTTTTGTTCAATACCCATTTGGACTTGAGAAACCCAAATTGGGAAAAATCATTCTCTTACCGAAAGGTATTGAGTGGGTATTTGAGTGTTGATTGCTATAATACACCCCAACCAACAAAACAAGCTTTAAAGTTTACAACCCGTTAGACAAATACCTAGGTGAAGGTCATACCCCTAGGACTTTTTATATATTTGAAAACCATCCAAAACAATATTCTCTAGTTTTATATCTTTAGAATTGTAATCCCTAACGTAATTTTAGAAGTAAAAACAAAACTATATTTGTGGAAGTGCAACCAAGATACTTCACGTGCTTTATCCAAATATATACCACTAATCCCATTTTAGCTCCCTGTGGATTCGATCCCGACTCCTTGTTGGGTATTATTATTGCAATCGACCATTTCACAACCCCGAATAGAGGTGTGACTTGGACGAGATCAATTTTTAGCGCCTTTGCCGGGGAGCATAAAAACGAATTTAGCTATATATTTGGTTTTGTGTGTGAATTATCTTATTTTCCTTCCCTATTACTAATCATTTTGGTGAAACAATGGCTCTCAACAATAATGATCCTCTCAAAAACATGCCTTTGGGGGATGTGGACATGGAAGATGACCAGGTTGAAGAGGTTCCTCTTGAACCTCAAGCAAATAGACGAGGCCGACCGCCTCAAGACAATGTTCCTGTTCCACCCCCACCTCCACCAAGAGCGGCTCCACACCGGGTGTTGCCAAATAAAGGGTATGCAAGTGCCATAGTCCCGCCCCATATTAGGGCGGGAAACTTTTAAATCACAAATGTTATGCTCACAGTGCTAGAGCAATGGGGATTCTTCTCCGGGACTCCAAATCAAAATGCGTACAAACACTTGAAATGGTTTGTAGACACTTGATCGAGGAGTAAATAGACAAACGTCTCCGAGGATGCTTTAAGGTTGAGGCTATTTCCTTTCACTCTACGGGGGAAAGCCTTGGATTGGTTATAAAGGTTGCCAAATCATTCCATCCATACATGGGATGAATTGGCGGAGAAATCTATTTCCAAGTTCTTTTCTCCTAGGCATATGGCTACTCTTAGAGACGAGATTCTAGCATTCAAACACGAACCCAATGAGCCGTTGCATGAAATATGGGAGAGGTACCGAACTATGGTTAAAGAGTGCCCAAACAATGACATGATGGAGGCTATGATGCAACAAACCTTCTACAGGGGGATCAATACAACCAATCAATGTGTGGTCAACCAACTTATCAGTGGAAATTTCATGACAACGTCATATACGGAAGCTTGTGAGATCTTAGATGAAATGGCGGATACTTCATCGGCATGGAAAGGTAGAGAAAATGTTCCTCAAGTTAATCCAAACGTGATTCACCTACATAAAGGATTGCATGATCATGGGCAAGCAATTGTCGAGTTGACCACCACAATGAATCAATTAGCCAAGGCTCAACTTCAACAAGTGCAAGGTCCTAAGAAAATCAATGCAATGGAGGGAGTTAATATGATGGTAAACAAGAAAAGGCAAAAGGGTCCTCAAGTGCAAAACCATGCGGAATATTATGTGCAAGAAGATAGTGGGTTTGATAAAGATGAATCTTACAATGAACAAGAGGAGGAAGTACAATATATGAACAAATTCCAAGGGCAAAGAAACAACTCTCAAGGCCCGAATCAACAACAATGGAGGCCTTATGGTAATCAAGGGAATTGGAATTCTAGCAACCAAGGTAATTGGAATGGTGGTAACAACCAAGGGAATTGGAACAATCAAAACAATCAAGGAAATTGGAATGGTCAAAATAACCAAGGCAATTGGAGTGGCAATAGTCAAGGATATTGAGGAGGCAACAACCAAGGGGGTGGAACAATAACCAAAGAAATCGGGGGTCAGGCTTTCAAAGACCCTCGATGTATCAACAACCTAGCAACCCGCCTCCTTATTCTTCCCATGGTCCAAGCTCTTCCAACAATGAGATGGGACGAATTGAGAATATGTTCAAACAAATAATGGAGAAGAATGCTGACTCCGATGCCCAACTAGCCTCTCACAACACTTCAATTCGCAATTTGGCAGTTCTATTGGGGCAAATCTAGCAAGCTTTAAACACTCGTCCTAAGGGGGCACTACCAAGTGACACGGTGGTGAACCCAAAGGGTGGGAACAATACGGGACATGCCATGGCTGTTACTACAAGGAGTGAAAAAGGTGAGGATGCACCCTCCTCAAGTCAAAGGAAAATTATGGATGATGAGCAAGTGGTACAAGAAGATGAGATCCCGAACAATGTGGTGCAAGCAAATTATGAAGTAAGAATTGATATTGATGACAATGTGGAGGAGACTCAAGAGGAAGTGAACCCGTCTAGGGAGCACATTATTGACATACTGGAACCGGTAATGCCAAAGGCTAAGGAACCAATGTCAAGGCCTTCTCCTCCATACCCTCAAAGGCTTGCCAAGTAAAATGGCGAGAATCAATTCAAAAAGTTCATTGACATGATGAAGAGTCTATCTATTAATGTACTATTGATTGAGGCTTTGGAGCAAATTCCCGGTTATGCAAAGTTCATGAAGGACTTGGTGACAAAGAAGCGATCGATGAATTGTGAAACTATAAAGATGACTCATCAAGTGAGTGAAATTGTGCATTCAATGGCTCCTAAATTGGAAGATCTTGGCGCTTTCACAATCCCTTGTACCATTAGAAGTGCCGACTTTGCTAAAGCTATTTGTGATCTTGGGACAAGTATCAATTTGATGCTATATTCGGTTTTTAAGACTTTGAGAATTGGGAAACCAAGACCCACATCTATGAGATTACAAATGGTGGATCGCACCATGAAGAGACCGTTGGGGATAATTGATGATGTGTTGGTTCGTGTTGATAAATTTATTCTCCCGGTGGATTTTGTTATTCTTGATTGTGAAGTGGACTATGAGGTGCCGATTATTCTTGGTAGACCTTTCCTTGCTATGGGAAAGGCTCTTGTCGATGTGGAAGCGGGTGAACTCACTTTACGGGTGGGTGATGGAAAGGCGATGTTCCAAGTGTGCAAATCTATGAGGCAACCGAATAGCAATGAAGTATGTTCGTTCGTGGACTTGGTGACCGGTGTTATTATTGATGATACAAGTGTCACGATTAATGTAGATGACATGTCGGAGGCAGTTTTGCTAAATTTTGATGATGAGGAAATGGATGGCTTCATGAAATATGTAGATTCTTTGCAAGGGATGGGGTCATACAATTATGCACCTCGGAAACTTTCCTTGGATCTCGAAAATAGGAAAACTCCTCCTACAAAGCCTTCAATTGAAGAGCCTCCTATCTTGGAGTTGAAGCTATTTCCTCCACATCTCAGGTATGAATTTCTTGGCCCTTGTTCTACTTTACCGGTTATTCTTTCCTCTTGTTTGACTAACATGCCTGTAGACTCCAAATTGGCGGTGCTACAAAAGAGGAAGAAAGATATTGGATGGACATTGGCGAATATGCGAGGAATAAGCCTCGCATTTTGCATGCACAAGATTAATTTGGAGGAGGATTCCAAACCCTCCATTGAACATCAAAGGAGGCTAAATGAAGCAATGTAAGAGGTGGTCAAAAAGGAGACCATCAAGTGGCAAGATGCAAGGGTTGTTTACCCCATTTCCGATAGTTTGTGGACCTCTCCGGTGTAATGTGTACCAAAGAAAGGGAGCATGATGGTGGTTACCAATGACAAGAACGAGTTGATTCCTACAAGAACGGTGACCGGGTGGAGAGTGTGTATGGACTATCGCAAGCTCAACAAAGTCACAAGGAAGGATCATTTCCCACTTCCCTTCCTAGATCAAATGCTTGATAGGTTGGCTGGTCGTGCTTTCTATTGTTTTCTTGATGGGTATTCCGGCTACAATCAAATTCTTAATGCTCCGGAGGATCAAGAGAAGACTACTTTCACATGTCCTTATGGTACTTTTGCATTCTCATAAAATGCAATTTGGGTTATGCAATGCACCAGCGACTTTTCAAATGTGTATGATGGCTATCTTCACGGACATGGTGGAGGATTTCCTTGAAGTCTTCATGGATGACTTTTCGGTGGTCGGAAATTCTTTTGATAATTGCTTGAAAACTTTAGATAAGGTCTTGGCAAGATGTGAATAGACGAACTTGGTGTTGAATTGGGAGAAATATCATTTCATGGTTGAGGAAGGCATTGTCCTTGGCCACAAAATTTTAAAGAATGGCATTGAGGTCGACAAGGCGAAAATAGAGGTGATTTATAAAGTTCCGCCTCCAACATCCGTGAAGGGAGTGAGGAGTTTCTTGGGTCATGCGTGGTTCTACCGGCATTTCATCAAGGATTTTTTCAAAGTGGTGAACCCCTTGTATAAGCTTTTGGAGAAAGATGCTAAATTCCATTTCAATGAGGATTGCATGAAGGCATTTGAATTGATCAAGTTCAAATTGACAACTACTCCTATTATCACCGCCCCGAATTGGAGCTTTCCTTTTGAGCTCATGTGTGACACTAGTGATGTGGAGGTCGGAGCAGTTTTGGGGAAACGTGTCAACAAGATATTTCATCCGGTCTACTATGCTAGTAAGACCATGAATGATTCCCAAGTCAATTACATTGTGACCGAAAAAGAGCTCATTACTATTGTTTTTGCTATGGAGAAGTTTCGCCCGTACTTGATGGGTACAAAGGTGATTGTCCACACGGATCATGCGGTACTTCGGTACTTTATGAGCAAGAAAGATTCAAAGGCCCGGTTAATGAGATGAGTGCTTTTATTGCAAGAGTTCGATCTAGACTTCCAAGACCGCAAAAGTAGTAAAAACCAAGTGACTGACCACTTGTATCGCTTGGAGGAGGAGGGGAGGCCAACATGACAGCCTTGAAATCAATGACTCCTTCCCTGACGAGCAACTTCTAGCCATTTCAACAACCGAGATGCCATGGTTCGCTGATTTAGCAAATTATCTTGTGAGTGATATTGTATCGGATGAGTTCTCTTCAAACCAAAGGAAGAAGCTCAAACGGGATTGCCTAGACTATTATTGGGATGAATCGTACCTCTTCCGGATTTGTACTAATGGCATGATTAGAAGATGTGTGTCGGAGGCGGAACAAGTTGTAATTCTTGGGGCTTGTCATTCTTCACCCTACGGTGGTCACCATGGGGGAGCAAGAATGGCGGCCAAAGTGTTGAGTTGTGGATTCTATTAGCCTACTCTCTACAAGGACGCAAGTGATCTAGTCAAGCGTTGTGATAAATGTCAAAGGGCTGGTGGGATTTCAAAGAAAGATGGGATGCCCCTCACCACCATCTTGGCAATTGATATTTTTGATGTGTGGGGTATTGATTTCATGGGACCGTTTGTAATCTCTTGTGGGAACACCTACATTTTGGTAGCTGTGGATTATATGTCAAAATGGGTTGAGGACGTTGTTCTACCCAACAACGAAGCTAGAAATGTGATGGCATTTTTGAAAAAGAACATCTTCACAAGGTTTTGTACTCCGTGTGCCATTATAAGCGATGGGGTTCGCATTTTTGTAACAAATCTTTTGATACCTTGCCTAGCAAGTATGGGGTCACTCACAAAGTCACGACCCCTTATCACCCTCAAGAAAGTAGACAAGTGAAAGTCTCCAACCGGGAGATCAAGAGTATTTTGTCAAAAATAGTGAATGCCAATCGGACGGGTTGGTCAAAGAAACTTGATGATTCTTTATGGGCTTATAGGACGGCTTAGAAAATACCGATTGGGATGTCTCCATACTGGTTAGTGTTTGGGAAAGCTTGTCACCTTCCGGTGGAACTTGAGCACAAGGCCATGTGGGCTTTGAAGAAGCTAAATCTTAAGTGGGATGTCGCCTCCAACCTAAGGGTGGCACAATTGAATGAGCTAGATGAATTTCGGTACCATGCATATACAAGTTCATCCTTATACAAGGAGAATATGAAGTACCTCCATTGCAAGTACATTCGAAACAAGGAGTTTAAAGATGGTGATCTTGTGTTATTGTTCAATTCTCAGTTACGAATGTTTTCGAGAAAGTTGAAGTCTAAATGGAGTGGCCCATTTGAAGTTGTGAGCGTGACACCCTTTGGTGTATTGGACTTGAAGAATAAAAATGATGAAGTGTTTAGAGTCAATGGTCACCGGGTGAAGCACTATCTAGGAAACGTTAGTGATAGCCACATAGTGGCAGTGATTCATTTCAAGTGATTGATGGTAATCTGCGTCGTGCCGCGACATTAAATTAGGTTGGGAGGCAACACATGTTTCTTTTTCTTTTCCTTTTTCTTCTTCTTTAGATAGGTCTTGTTTTGTGCTAACTGGTTTTGAAGTGTGTTGTAGGAATGAGTGTGCTTTGCAGGAACTGTGCTCAGGAAAAGTGGCAAAGGGTAAAAAAAAAGTGCGGACTGCACAATTTTGAAGGCCACAGCAGAAAGGGATCTGTGGCCACACAATTCTTGTTGCGGCCGCACCATTGGAGATCAGAAATTGCAAACTCTCTAAAGTTGTGCATGTCAGAGAAATGGCCAAAGTTCGGCCGCACAAGGAAATGTGCGGTCCGCACAAAAATATGCGGCCGCACTATAAAATGTGCGGACCACAGATCATCAGAAAGGTAATTTGTAACAGGTAAAGGAGTGTTGAGTCCTTGCCTTAACCGGCTAACTATAAATAGTTCCTCCTCACCACTGTTTAAACTTTACGAACTCTGAACATTTGACACTAGGGCAAGCACAGTGCACTCAATTGATTCAAGCATCTCACTTTTATTTCATCATATTTGATTCATCCTTGCATCACTACATTATTGACAATGGTTATATCACGGGGACGAGGTGATACGTCCAAGGGGAGGGGTGAACCCTCCCGAGGCAGAGACAGGGGTACCCTACCACTCTCCATGCAAAAAGAGATATCTAAAAAGGCAACTGCAGGGTGAGGTAGGGCTACAGAGCCCTCTGAGTCAAGTTCATACATCCCGTCTAGGGAAGCATCATAGGGCCACTCTGTGGAAGAACGACCTGATGCCCAATCTTAGCCATAGAAATTTCCAGGGATATACCAGCTCCGAGAGCCTTCCACCTCAGCAAGCACTTCTGAGGGCTCGGATGATGACAGTCAGGGTTCAGAACCCCCATCTACTCATGCCCCCGCCACACCAGTCACAGTTGATGATGATGATGATATTCTGGATGACGGTCGAGGAGGTGATACCAGAGTTACCGGCCTCGACAGGTCAAAAAAGAAGGAAATTTGGGAAGATAGATTCGTGAGCCTGACCACTTTCACCAGGTTCCGAGAAGGGTTGCCTCAGAGATCGCTCACACTTGAGCGTCATTTTATTTTGAAAGATTTGGATAGGTACAATCCAAATGTGGAAAAACAGTTTCGGGAGAGAAAATGGTGGACATGGTTCACTAAAAGGGTGGTGGATGCCAAGGATCACTTATTCCGGGAGTTTTATGCCAATGTGGCGCACATTAAGAAGGGGACTAAGGTGAGGAACTTCAAAGTACGATTTGATCAGAGCAACCTGAACACTTATTTGGGGCTCGAGGATATGGAGCCGGTGCAGTATTTAGAGAAGTTCACAATGGGTGATGCAGCTCGCCCTTGACTAGCTGAGATACTAGCAGCTCCGGGACCACCACCATCATGGATCACAGCATGGGTTCTCATTCAGCGTAACACCCTCAACTTTGAAGCAAAATGGTGGAAAACATTTGTGTACATTCGCATAGACCCTACACAAAATAAAAACAATCTCCCAATACCTCGGTCAGTCCTAGTTGCTTCCATCATGGTTGGGTACCCAATCAATGTGGGTGCCATCATGTCGGCCAACATGTCTCTGGTTGTCAGGCAGGGTGAAAGCTCCTATCCGTATCCCAATACTATCACGGAGTATCTCACGGTGCGGGGGTGGAGCCCAAGAGCTTTGATACGAAGGTTAGGCCTAAGAAGCTCTTCTCCTGGTACTCTCTGAAGGACCCAAGGAACCCGAAGAACAAGGGTAAGTCGACTACTACCGTAGGCCAGTCTGATGAGCCATCGGTGGTAGTTGAAGATTCAGCTGCATCANAAGGACCCAAGGAACCCGAAGAACAAGGGTAAGTCGACTACTACCGTAGGCCAGTCTGATGAGCCATCGGTGGTAGTTGAAGATTCAGCTGCCATGCCTTCTATGGTAGCCATGCCTTCTACAGCAGTCGGGCCTTCCACCGATACATCTAACATACCCCCACCTCCATCTTCAGGTCCACCAGTATCAGTGCCTTCCTCCTCTACTTATCCACTCTCTGCGCTGCGAGTCTTCCAGACACTGGCGAGTCTCAACAACTGGATGCAGACAGCTACTGCAAAGCTGTCTGACCTATCCAATGTTGTTGCAACTCAGACTTCTACCCCAGCACCCCAGATTCCTCTGTCAATAGAGGAAACTTTGAAGAAAATATAGGAGAATCAGAAGACCATCATGGACACCTTGGTGGCATATGGGGGAGCAATTGAGGAGCTTGGGAAGCAGGTGAAGAAGATGAGGAAATCTCAGGCTTCAAGGAAATTAGTTGACAAATTGAGATGAGAGTTAACCAAGATAGCAGCCGCTGGAGATCTTCCATTTAACTTACTGATGGAGACAGCTCCATTAGTACCAGAAGCATCAGCAGCACCAGTGGCACCAACTGGCCAGTCTGAGGAGCCAGACCTCGCTACCCACACTGCTAAGGCGGTGCTACAGATGTTCATCAACCCAGCTACTCCCCGAGCATGGGATGATGAGATCCAGTTAGAAGAGCCTGAGGGAGGTGATGTTTCTATGGACATTGAGACCACATAGGGAGTCCTCTCTACTCTTTCCCTTCCTTGTTTTTATTTTGTTAAGCATTGAGGACAATGCTTATTTTTATTCAGGGGGTTGGAGTCAATTTTGATTTGACATTTGACATTTGCTTGTAATAACTGATAACATTCTCTCTCTTTTTTACTTTCATTATGTACATATTCTTCTCTCTCTATTGATGTATATATTCTCTTTTCCTTCCTCAGTTTGTATATTCATTTATGCTTTCAGCAGTTTACTTCATAGCTTCTTTATTTTGTTTTCTCGGTAGTCAATGTTTAGTCTAATAGCTTCTTATTTACTTTAATAGCTTCTTTTTAATTTAGTAGTTTCTTTTCATTTTTAAGTTATCAATAAGCCTTTGGTTTTATTAATGCCACGGTTCTTTCCAAAGGTGATTTTTGTATGAACAGGGTGACTCTTCCCAGCGATGGATGGTGTGACAACCTTCTTAATGGATTGGGTCTGTTTTTGATGTTTAGATAAGAACAATAGTAATAATTAATAAGAGGACCTAATTTAATCGAACTAGAAGAGTCAAGCATGCTTCACTTGGTACCAACATACTTAACTACATGCTTATGATTAAAAATAAGTTCTTGGAAAGAAATAGCTCTAGTTAGTGACCTTTTGACTCTTGTGTTGACTTAAGCAATCATCGAGTGGTTTAGTTAAACCATTAGTGATTTTCAATCTCGAATATGGTTGTTGTAGGCCCTCGACTCTATCCTTTTGAATAATCTAGCTGTGTGAGAGGTGAGATATTTTGCTGCAAGCATATGGTACTTAGAGCCGTACTTGTGATATTCTTTTGAGAGAGATGAGCGAACTTTTCACAAATCCTTGAAGTGAGTGCTACATTCTTAAGTGAGATATGCTAACGGAGAGTAGAGGAGGAGCAGTTTGGGATCTACAATGACCTACATGAAAGAGCGAACTTCCTTGATGAGTAAAGTCAACTCTTGATGCTCTAGTGTCACATTAGAACTATTTGTGCTTAAAACATAAAATCATTGCCTTGTTGATAATTCATAAGTGTTGTGGATAATTGTTAGTTCCAATTGATGTGTATTTGGTTCACCTTAGATTAGCTGGAATAGCTTTTATCCTGTAGAGGTGGGAATTACCTTATTTTCTTGAGGACAAGCAAAAGCTTAAGTTTGGGGGAGTTGATAAGTGGGAATTTTGACTATTTATTAGCGCCTTTTAGCTTTCGTTTCAGTCCAAAAGTTTCTAATTATATTCTCGAAAACTGATGAAATATGCTTACCTGCAGGAGTATTGGAAAATGAGCCACTACGATGAAATCCAACTCAAGGAGGAGTGATCTGAACAAGGACAAAAATCAGGCATAGAAGCTCAAGTGCGGAAAGCAGATTTCTATCTGCGGCCGCAGAATGCGAAGGAAAATCAACAGAGCCCCAGTGCAAAGTGCGGACCGCACAATTATTGTGCGGCCGCAGAAGCTACGTAGGAGCCAAAGTTCAGAGAGTTTCATTTCAAGCTCAAAAAGAAATGCAGACCGCACAATAATTGTACAGTCGCAGAAACAGCTATGTGACTGCACTCAGGAAATGTGTGGTCCGCAGAAGAGCCTAGTACAGCCGCACCTAGAATTGTGCGGACCGCAGAACATGGGAGATGCGGCCGCAATCCAAAATTGTGCGGCCGTAGAGCCAACTCCTGTCAAGATCTGAAGAGAAGTGCAGACCACACATATAATTGTGCTGCAGAACCTCTGAAAGGGCAATTTTGTCTGAAAATTTTAGCTTTGTATAAATAGACTACTTTCACAAAATTAGGTCAAGTTTGGAATATTAAAAGTACTGTAGCCATTTTTCTTTACCCCTTTAGGCACCTTTAGCTTATTTTGGTGATTTAGCATTGGATCTTTATCTTTTAATCTTGCATTATGAGTTTTATCATCTTTTCTTCTCTATTTTCCTTTATACCCATTATGAGTAGCAAGATTTTTAGCTAGGGTTGTGACTGAATCCTAGTGTGTGAACCTAATGGGTGTTTGATTTATGGCTTGTTTATGGTTGGGTGTTTATTATTTAGCCTTGTTCTTGCCTTTAATTATAGAATTAATGGTTGCAAACATTAGTTTATGCCTATTTAACTTGGTCTCTACTTGAGAAATAGAGACTTAGTCTAGGAAAACTTGGCTAACAAGAATTTGGGATAAAATCAAGAGATTGATAGTCCCAATTAAAGGGTTGAACCTAGGGATAGTAAAACCCGACTTGAGCATTTTATCAACTGTTTTGTTCAATACCCATTTGGACTTGAGAAAGCCAAATTGGGCAAAATCATTCTATTACGGAGAGGTATTGAGTGGGTATTTGAGTGTTGATTGCTATAATACACTCCGACTAACAAAACAAGCTTTAAAGTTTATAACCCGTTAGGCAAACACCTAGGTGAAGGTCATACCCCTAGGACTTTTTATATATTTGAAAACCATCCAAAAACAATATTCTCTAGTTTTATATCTTTAGAATTGTAATCCTTAACGTAATTTTAGAAGTAAAAACAAAACCATATTTGTGGAAATGCAACCAAGATACTTCACGTGCTTTATCCAAATATATACCACTAATCCTATCTTAGCTCCCTGTGGATTCGATCCCGACTCCTTATTGGGTATTATTATTGCAATCGACCATTTCACAACCCCGAATAGAGGTGTGACTTAGACGAGATCAGCTCATCCATTTCTGTGGGAGATACTAAGAAAATGTATATCTTCAATCTCATAAGTACGTTTGGGTATATTTTTCCTACTACTCTTGATGTTCGGCCAAAATGCTATACCTTTAGCACATTACTCACCCTATATTTTATTGGTTTAATGAATTATTTTGCGACATTTGAACTAAATTGTGTTGTTTTATGTGTAGGAACATCGGAAGCAATAGTCAAATGGAAGTTGCGCAAAAAGTGGACAAAAATGCAAGAAAGGAGCGCAAAAGCATCAAGTACCCAATCTGTGCTACAGACCAGGCTTCGGGAGGTCTATAGCCAGGTTGACGGCACTATAGACCAGGCTTCGCGAGATCTATAGCCAGGTTGACCGCGCTATAGACTAAACTTCGTGAGGTCGATAGCCAGGTTGACCGCGGTATAGACCAGGCTTTGCGAGGTCTATAGCCAGGTGATTAAAAGTCGCGGGTTAAAAGACTCTGACCCGGATGTGGACTCAAGGACTTCAACCCTAACATACAAATAGTTCCCATATGAGTTGAGAAAGGGTTGGACGCTATTTTGGAGAAGAAAAGGCGAGATAGCACGGTGGATCAAGAAGCAAAACGAGTTTCCCTTCCGTTCATCTCAATACTTTGTAGTTTAATGTCTTTAAACATCATGACAATTTTTGATACATTTATGAGTAGCTAAACTTTCTAATCTAGGGTTTGATGCAACCTATTGGAGGATGATTTTCTACTACGTTTAATATAGATTTGCCTTTGATTTTTCTCTACTTGTTCAACTATATGTTTATTGTTATTGATTGAATGACCATCAATTGACTGTGCCTATTTAGTGTGTATATTTCTCGAGAGAGAGTACACATTTAGGTAGTCGTTGAATAACATCACTCCTAACGTATGTGAGAGATCAATACGGAGGGTTTAAAGGCGGGATTAGAGATAACAAAATATTTGTGCGATCGTAGTGAGCGGTGAGTTAGTGCCAACTAGCGTAGTTCGAGAGACTATATCTAGTAAATTATGATAGTTGCTCGAGAGAGAATTACGACACCCGAAGTACTCACGATCGGTAGAGAATACTTAGGCGAAATTATAGAAGTCGTAGCGGGAAGGATTTCGATAATTGGAGAAATCATAACTCTAGACCTCCTTAATATATTCTCCAACCCTTATTATCTTTAGTTGTTAATATAGTAGTTTAATTTATTAGTTAATTAGGTATAAGAATCTTAAGAATCTTAATATTTATAACTTAGGAATTGTTTGAGCTTGTCTTCTTAGTGATAGTCAATAGTTGTATCTAAACCTTAGTTCTCTGAGGGATTTGACTTTGGACTTTTAGACCGGATTATATTTGTAGCGACCGCTTATCCTTTTTAGGACTAGAATTTGGCGTGATCAAATTTTGGCGTCGTTGGCAGGGAGTTAACGGTGTTATTAATTACGGCTAAAAGAATTGTTAGAATAGTTTATTCAGCTTTCTCGACTTGAAATTCATTATATTAAAACTCTAAAATTTGTAGTCTTGTGTGTTACAGGTGCATGCCTAGAAACTTCTCAAGAACTGGTGAATTGTATGAACCATTACCAGACCCTGAGAAAACTTTCAAGGCACTAAATCGAGCAAACAAGAAAGACAAACGAAAATAGAAATCAACAGAACAAATCGAACTAGACATGGGTGACGTAATAAATAACCAAAACAATATGAATGACCCGAACAATCAGGGTGTGAAACCTCTTGTGCCAGAAGCAGCATTGTATGATTGGGCACAACCCACCGCTGAAAATCTGGCAACCGCAATTGCAGTCCCTCAGATACAAGCAGAATCATTTCAAATCACAAACAACATGCTATATCTGCTACAGAACAAGGAATTATTCCCAGGGTCTTACATTGAAGATCCACAATAACATCTAAAAAGTTTTCTATCGATTTGTGTCATGCAAAGGCAACCGAATGTGACACCGGAAGCAATAAGACTATTGTTGTTTCCATTCTCAGTGATGGGAGAGGCTCAGGCTTGGCTCAATTCTCTCCCCATAAACTCTATCACCACTTGGGAGGAATTAGTCAAGCAGTTTTTGAACAAGTTCTACCCACCCAATAAGACTGCTAAGCAAGTTGATGAGATATTGATCTTCAAGCAGAAACCAGCTGAAACATTGCAAGAAACGTGGGAGAGGTTCAAAGGTATGTTGGTTAAATGTCCACATCATGGCATTCCAGATCAGATGTTGGGGCAAAGGTTCTACATGGGATTGGCAGACAGCTTGAAGGCCAATGTTGATGCTTCAACACGTGGAGCAGTTTTTAGCAAATCATTTAGGGAATGTAAGGTCTTACTTGATAAAATGGCTCAAAACTCAGGATGGATGACAATAGACACTGCAATCACCCCTGTAGTTCACTCAGTAGCTTTGGACCCAAACAACTTCATAGCCGAGAATATGGCCACTCTAGTGACGCAAATGAGTATCCTCACCAAGAACATTGATGAATCAAGCCTGAAGCAGGTACACATAGTTGACACAACTAATGGGGGCTTATGTACACCATGCATTAACCAACCATATGTGTGTTTGTCGACTGGTGAACATGAAAGTGACAATCAAAGCTACCAAGAGAATATGAACTATGTGGGCAATTATGGAGGCCAGAGGCAAGGTGATCAGAACTGGGGGCAGCAGAATCAGCAGTATAGACCAGCACAGCAGTAGAATAATAACAATAACAATGCTAGAGTTATGCGACCACAGGGTCAAGTCGTGACTTACCAAAGGCAACAGGGATACAATCAGCAAAATCAGCAGCTGGCTTATTAACAGCTTCAACAATAATAGATAGTGAGACAAGATGATGGGTTATATGAAATTAAGGGAATGCTACAACAACTGATTGGGTCCAATGGAAAAATGCAAGAGAAGGTGGAAGCACATGACTCAACGATAAAAGGCATTGAGATTCAATTAGGGAAGCTATCTCTGGCTATGAACAATCGTCCTCAAGGGACATTACCTGTAAATACACATGTCAATCCGAAAGAGCAGCGCCCGAAGCAGCTGATAGCGGTGAGTCTGAGAAATGGTAGAGATCTTGACCTAGAGCAAGAAATTGCTTGTGAAAGTCGACCAACTGAGATACTCGTGCCAGTACCGATTGAGGTAGATGAGTCAACTGAGCTAACAGAAGTAAGAATCCAGCCAGCCTAGGAGGAAATAAATAAGGAAAAAGAGGTTAAAAAGGAGGTTAAGGGAGTGCAAGATAAGGCAGTAGAAAAAGTGCCTGAGAAGGATAGAACTCAAGTCACAAGAAAGAAAGGGACTGCCAGCACCCTTTCCATAGAGGTTGGCTAAGTATCAGAAGGATGAGCAGTATAAGAAATTCATGGAAATGCTGAAGCAGATTCAAATGAATATTCCACCAATTGATGCATTGAGGGAGATGCCTGGTTATGCAAAAATGATGAAGGACTTGATGTCTAGCAAGTTCGACTTTCAAGACTTGGCAACTGTTACACTAACTCAGACATGTAGTGTTGTCGTGACGAGACCCATAGCTGAGAAGCTGGCCGACCCAAGGAGTTTCACAATCCCATGCACAATAGGCAGCTATGATTTTGCTAAAGCATTATGTGATTTGGGGGAAAGCATAAACTTGATGCCCTTAGATATCTATAAAAGGTTAGGCATTGGAAGAGCGAGACCCACATCCATGTTACTACAGCTAGCTGACCAAACGATGAAGAAGCCATCAGGTATACTTGATGATATACTTGTGCAGGTTGGGAAGGCCATGCTTGGCCACTAGGAGATCTCTAATTGATTGTGAAACTGGAGAGCTAAAGATGAGACTGAACGATGAAGAGATAACTTTCAATGTGCAAAAGTCTATGCGGCGACCAAGTAAGTTTGCTAACTTCTCTATGATAGAGGCTGTGGATGTGATTTTGGAGGAGGAAGATGAGGAACTTAATACAAAAGACCCCCTAGCAGTTGTCTGATGAACGTAGAAGAGGTAGATGGTGAGAACTTGGCGGAGTGGGAGTTGGCCCTTGAAGGCCAAGGGTACTGGAAAAAAGATCTCGAATTCGAGCCTTTACACTTAGAAGAAAGAAAGACCCCTCTAGCTAAGCCATCAATCGAAGAGCCACCACAGTTGGAGCTGAAACCCTTGCCGTCTCACCTCAGGTATGCTTTCTTAGGACCTAGTTCGACATTGCATGTTATTATCTCATCTGGTTTGTTAGATGTACAGGTAGAAAAACTTTTGCATATTCTAAAGGAGTGCAAGACTGCAATTGGGTGGACCATAGCAGACATAAAGGGTATCAGCCCAACATTTTGTATGCATAAGATTCTACTGGAAGATGGGCACAAACCTTCAAGAGAACATCAAAGAGGGTTGAATCCCAACATGAATGAAGTGGTGAAGAAAGAAGTGATCAAGTGGTTAGATGCGGGAATCATCTTCCCCATCTCTGACAGCAAATTGGGTCAGCCTAGTTCAGTGTGTGCCAAAGAAGGGCGGAATGACTGTAGTGCAAAATGAGAACAATGAGTTGATCTCAACAAGAACAGTCACATAATGGCGAATCTGTATGGATTACAGAAGATTGAACAAGGTCACCAGAAAAGACCATTTTCTGCTGCCCTTCATTGATCAGATGCTAGACATATTGGTGAGGAGGTCCCATTTTTACTTCCTGGATGGATACTCGGGGTATAACCATATAATTGCCCAGGAGGATAGAGAGAAAACGCCATTCACCTGCCCGTATGGCATCTATGCCTTTCGGAGAATGCCGCTTGGCCTATGCAATGCACCTGCCTGTGGTGGGAAACTCATTCGATGAGTGCCTTATGAACTTGAAAAGAGTATTGAAGAGGTGTATGGAGACTAATCTGGTACTGAACTGGGAGAAGTTCCATTTCATAGTACAGGAAGGTATAGTCTTGGGACACCTAGTGTCAAGTAAGGGCATTGAAGTGGATTGTGCTAAGGTTGATATAATTGAGAAGTTACCTCCACCCACATCTGTTAAGTCCATAAGAAGTTTCCTTGGTCACAGCGGTTTCTACATGCGGTTTATAAAAGATTTTTCCAAAATTGCTAACCCTTTGTGTAAATTGCTTGAAAAAGATCACCCCTTTGTGTTTTCTGATGACTGCAGGGTAGCGTTTGAGGAGTTGAAGAAGAGACTGGTGACTGCCAATCATAGTGGCACCCGACTGGGGACAACCATTTGAGCTGATGTGTGACGCAAGCGACTATGTTGTGGGAGCAGTTCTTGGGCAGAGAAAAGATAAAGTCATGCATCCAATCTACTATGTAAGTAGAACCATGAGTGCTGCCCAACTAAATTACACAGTGACAGAGAAAGAGATGCTAGCAGTGGTGTTCGCATTTGACAAATTCAGGTCATACCTGATAGGCTTGAAAGTAATTGTTTATACTGACCATGATGCTCTGAGGTACCTAATTGAGAAGAAGGAGTCAAAGTCGCACCTGATTCGATGGGTGCTACTGTTGTAAGAGTTCGACTTGGAAATTTGTGACCGAAAGGGGACGAAAAACCAAGTTGGTGATCATTTGTCCAGGCTTGAGGAGCTAAAAAGAGGTTTGAGGTGGAAGAGATCATGGATACTTTCCCTGATGAACAACTTTAAGCCACGAGCCTTGAGATAGCACCATGGTATGCAGATATTGCAAACTACCTGGCGAGCAGTATTGTTCCCTATGACTTGTCCTTTGTGTATAATAAGAAGTTCTTTCGTGATTGTCGCATGTAATTCTGGGATGAACCATATTTGTTTAGGATTTGTATTGGTAACATGATCCGGAGATGCATTCCCGAGATAGACCAACCTTCTGTTTTGCAGGCATGTCATGCTTCCCCATATAGAGGCCATTTTAGAGGAGTAAGGACAGCTGCTAAAGTGATGGAGTCAAGTTTTTATTGGCTGATGTTGTTTAAAGATGCACACTTTTTGGTGAAAAGCTGTGATGAGTGCCAACGGGCGGGGAATATTTCCCATCGATATGAGATGCCCATGAACCCAATTCAAGAGGTGGAAGTATTTGATATTTGGGGAATTGATTTTATGGAACCATTTGTCAGCTCATATAGCAACAGGTACATACTGGTAGATGTGGACTATGTCTCGAAATGGGTAGAATTTGTGGCACTCCCAACAAATGATGCTAAGGGAGTTATTGGTTTTCTAAGAAAGAATATCTTCACCTGATTTGGTACTCCGAGAGCGATCATCAGTAATGGAGGCACCCACTTCTACAATCGGGCCTTTGCAAAGTTGTTGGAGAAATATGGCGTTCGCCATAAGGTCGCCACTCCGTATCACCCACAAATAAGTGGGCAAGTGGAGGTGTCAAATAGAGAAATCAAGAGTGTTTTGACCAAAACTGTAAATGCTACTCGGACTGATTAGGCAAACAAATTGTATGATGCACTATGGGCCTACCGCACTGCATTCAAAATTCTGATTGGTATGTCACTGTACAAATTGATATTTGGAAAGGCATGTCACTTATCGGTGGAGTTAGAGGCTTTTTGGGCATTAAGACAATTAAATCTTGACATGGGGGCCGCTGGTACGAGTAGGGTCACAGAGCTTCATGAACTTGACGAATTCTGTTACCATGCTTTTGAGAGCACCAGGTTGTACAAAGAACGGATGAAGATGATGCACGATGAGCATATTCTAGAGGATTTTCAAACCCGGAGATGTCGTGTTGTTGTATAATTGAAGATTGAAATTATTTTCGGGTAAGCTGAAATCTAGATGGTCGGGGCCATTTAAAGTTGTGCAAGTATTCTCAAGTGGAGCTGTAGAAATTGAATCCGAGGATGGAACAAATAGGTTTAAAGTCAATGGGAAAAGGTTGAAACATTACCTTGGCATGGATGAGGAAAAGTTATATCAGTTACTCATTTGTAGGAGTCTCAAATGTTGAGTGAACCTTAAGTTCCATAGCCTGCGTCGTGCCCCAATGTTAAATCAGGCGCTTCGTGCGAGGCAACCCATTGTAATATTGTATTCGTTATGTCGCGACATTAAATCAGATGCTCGTTGGGAGGCAACCCAATTCGTAGTTTATTTTAGCTTAACTAGAATGTTTTGTTTGTTTTAATGCACTAACAAGTTTTTAGCTAAATCTTAATGCTTGAACAGGTAATGTAGCACGCAGAGAGGTCATAGTGCTTGGAGTCATTCACAAAATGAAATAAAAATCACATGATTACGCTAGAGACATCGTTGCATACCTCATGTTGCCTAGCCTAATGCACAACAGACATAGCAATAGAGCTCGCGTCACTAGCTTTCGGCAGAACTCACCTAGCCAGGTTTCCAGCTCGCTATTGAGCTCACGTCACAAGGGTTGTGGCGAGGTCCACCTTGCAGCAGACCTCGCGGCGCTAGGTAAGGTTGAGCTACGTATTTTTTGTACTTTTGTTTTCTGCTAACTTCTTGATAATAAAACACCACAGACACACACACATTAATTAAAATACAACATCACTGGTAGCTATACTAACCCTCTACTAACCTCCCATCACACAAAACACACTATTCCTCCCTCTCTACTACCCGCCCCAATTTCCATCTCCCTCTCCCACACAAATCCCATTGAAGACAATTATTCATACATTGCTTCACTCACTTGCAACATCAATTGAAGAGCAATCCCTCATCCTAAGCATCTAAGGTATGGTCTAACTCTTTTCTTTTCCAAATTTCGAATTGTGTAAAGTCATGAAATCAGATAACTTTTGGGTTTGTTCTTCATAGTAACAATGTGCTTGTTTTTCCTAACCCCATAAACCCCATAGGAATGGTATTGTTGTTGTGTACAAAAGTGGTAGCACAGAATTTCCAAGCCGATTTGGGAGGGTGAGGCAATCCCTCATTCCTACAATCACTTTCATGGCACTAGTGCATGCTAAGTGTTTGTCAAAATACCTCAAAAGCACTCTTTGTCCCTATTAGAGCCCGAGTCTCCAGGATTGTAATACTAGTGCTATGTCGCCTTGCACCACTTGAAATTTTAGGTGTGGGGTGGTTCACCGGTAGATATATGCTTCAAAATTGTAGTAGACATCATTGTGTCACTGCTTGATTATCATGCTAAAATAACGAGGTGAAGTCTGAGTAGCCTCGGAAATTGTTGAACATCATATGATGAACTCTTAAGTGTGGGGTCGCACGACCATGTTTTGAAATGATTCAATGCATCTAAGAATGACTAATGTTCACTTGTGTAGGTATAAACATGCCTCCTAAGAAGGATAATGGTAAAGGCAAGGGCAAAGCCACTGCTCCCACCAAAGCTAAGGCTTCCTTCGCACCTTCCACCGAAAAAGAGGAAAGGAGGGGAAGCCGCTTCAAGCCAGGTTGAGGGGCTGCAAGCAGTTGCAACTCTAGCAGCCTCACGCCCATAACCGGCGGGACAGCGAGAATTTGGTCTTAAGAGTATACCCATATCTGCCAAGGGCTGGTATAAGATTTGTCAGCCGAAGCATATACACTCTGAGTAGGTTGTTCATGAGCGTCGTCTAAAAGCTAAGTATTACTCAATTTGGAAGGGTATTCATGATTTTGGATTGAGCTACGTGTTTGGAAGCACATGGGATATCAATGTAAACCTTGTCCGTGAGTTTTATGTTGGGTATGATCCGAATGATCCTCAGCAGCTAGTGCCTATTCGGAGGAGGTTGATTGATTTTTCCGCATCAGTTATATGCAATTACTTGGGAGCTCTGGATGTTCCTCAGGATCCCCTGGATTGTTTCATTACCCGTCCAACATATCGGGCGCTGAGACACACTATCTGTGGTGTCAATTCTGTGGCCGCTTGGGTCCGTGACCAGAAGAGCAAACGTCATAGGAAATTTTCAAAGAAAAAAAATGAAGTTGGAAGCTCAGGTGTGGTTGAAATTGATCAACACGCACTTACTGTCATGCAACCATGAGACTCTTATTAGCCTTGAAAGGGTATGCATGTTGTACTTCCTAATGACTGGCCAGAAAGTGAATGTGGGCCACTTTATAGGCGCAGGTGAGAACAAGCAAGAGAATTGATAGATTGTCCTTCGGCAACATGTTGACTCAGTATTTGAGAAAAGAGGATGTGGAGGAGGAGCGAGCTTTTGATGTAGTCATTCCACCACCCCTCCGACTGGCGGACATCACCAGCATTCGAGCGAAGGAGGAGAGTGCGATGGCCTCACTGACAGGGGCTGAGCGCAATGCTCGAGATGACAGATTTATGACCCATTTATATGGGATGATGGACTTGCAGCTTAGGCTTGGAGGAAAGCCGGCCATTACGGAGGATAGGGCCATCTTGGAGGAGCGTTTCCCGCTCAATGCTCATGCCCAGCAGCTGGTTAGGCTTGGCGATGGCCAATGACTCCCAGAGGATGAGAATGTCAACACACCAGAGTGTTCTGAGGCCGAGCCAGAGCAGTCCGAGGAAGAGGATGATGATGATGTGGATGAGGAAGCAGAGTATGAAGAGTGGATAGCTGCAGATGGGGCCTTCGAAGATGAAGGCGATGACGATGACTGATCAGGGAGTTTTTCCTACCACCCTACTTATTTTTTATTTATTATGAATTTATATATGCACTGAGGACATTACATGAATTAATTGTGGGTGGGAGGTTGTATTCTCTGTAACTTGTAAATATTAGATACACTAATTACTTCTTATTTTATTTTTTAATTTTTAATTTTTTCTTTTAGCTTCGTCTTTTCTATTTTAGCATAGAATATAAAAATAAAAATAAAAACTTTGAAATGATTGGACTTTTTCCGACAATTGATATCCTTGACAGTTTTCTTGAGGGACTAAAGTCTAACAAAAAAATAAAAAATAAAATAAAAAACAGAAAAATTCAAAAATATGTGTTTTTTTATTTTAGGTAGTAATAATCCCTTGTGGTTTTCTTTGTACCTCGGTTCTTTTTCACGGAATGTAGTTGGACCGGGTAGTAGTTTTTTTATCTTTAGAGTAGAGTAGGATTTAGAAAATAAAAGGATGGAAAAAATGAGGTGTGCTAGGCACCTTTGACTAGTTTGATAGTTGACCTATCGCGCACAATGTACACCTCAAAACAAGGTATGACACGGTCGATTACAATTATAGTAACCCAACGAAGAGTCGGGATTGAATCCAGAGGGAGCCAGATGGGAGTTGGGAGTATATATTCTAATGAGTGAATTTGAACTATCTTAATTTGCACTTTCACAAAATGGTTTTGTTGCTATTTTTATTTTAAAACTAAGGATTGCAAAGTAAAGAAATAAGACTAGGATAATTATTTTTGTTGTTTTTCAAGTTTGTAAAAAGCCTAGGGCTATGACCTTTACCTAGGTGTTCGCTTAATGGGATAAAAACCTTAATGCTTGTTTTTGTGATTGGGGTGTATTATTGTTATAAACTCTAAATTACCCACTCAATATCTCTCGGTCAGAGAGTGATTTTGCCCAATTTGAATTTCTCAAGTCCAAATGGGTATCACACAAAACAATTGATAAAATCTCAAGTCGGGTTATTACTATCTCTAGGTTGAATCCTTTTGATTGGATTAATCAATCTTTCGATTGACCCAATTTCTTGTTAGCCAAGATTTCTAGACTAAGTCTCTCTTTCTCAAGTAGAGACTAAGTCAATTAGGCATTAAGTAATGTTTGCAACCATTAATTCCATAAATTAAAGCATGAACAAGACTAAATAACAAATATCAATTTATAAACAGGCACTAAATTAGATAACCATAAAGTTTACACACTAGGGTTGGGTCACAGCCCTAGTAAACATTAGCTACTCATGCTTGAAATTGAAGAAATAGAAGAAGAAATAATAATTAAACTCATATTGTAAAGTTAAAATGATAAAATCTATAGTAAAATACTCTAAAATATAGAAAAATTCCAAAAGAGGCAAAGAAAAATGGCTACAAGACTTGTTGATATCAAAAGTTGACCTAATTTTATGAAACTCGTCTATTTATACAAGGCTAAAAATTTCGGACAAAAATGCCCTTCGGGAGGTTCTGCGGCCGCACAATTCCATGTGCGGTCCGCACAATTCTTCATCTTGCAGGAGCTGGGGTTCTACGGCCGCATAATTCTGAACTGCAGCTGCGAGGCAATATTTCTGCGGTCCGCAGATTTAGCATTGCGGCCGCAACCTGGTTTTCTGTGGTCCGCATCTTTATTATGCGGCCGCAAGGTACTTCTTCTGCGGCCGCACAATTCCATGTGCGGTCCGCACAATTCTTCATCTTGCAGGAGCTGGGGTTCTACGGCCGCATAATTCTGAACTGCAGCTGCGAGGCAATATTTCTGCGGTCCGCAGATTTAGCATTGCGGCCGCAACCTGGTTTTCTGTGGTCCGCATCTTTATTATGCGGCCGCAAGGTACTTCTTCTGCGGCCGCACAATTCTTGTGCGGTCCGCAATTCTGAAGGATGAGATTTGCACATTCTCTGAAGTTGATCTCAAGCTCTTCTTTTGCGGCCACACAATTCCTGTGCAGTCCGCAGTTTGCTAGAAAGTATGCTGAGATTTCCTTCATTGTCTGCGACCGCAGATGGAATTCTGTGGACCGCAATTTCTTTTGTGACCGCAGAATTCCTTCTGCGGACCGCACTTTGTATGCTTTTGTGCCCTTTTGTTGCCTTGAGCTCGGACTACTCATTTTTGAGATGGATTTCATCTTGGGAGTCCAACTTCCAACATTCCTGCAATTTTGTAATTTTTATTAGTTTTGAAAACATAATTCAATGCTTTTAGACTAAAACAAAAGTAAAAATGCGCTAATAAGTAGTCAAAATTCCCACTTATCAATAGTAGTATATTTGGGCTCTAGCATGTTTAGTACCTTTCCTATGGTTTGAAAATGCTTATGATGCCTTGTTGAGTAGATAACATGTTTATTGACACCTATATCTAATTTTCTTAGCTTGTGTCACTTTGTGCTTAATGCTTAATATTTTATGGCTCTGTGAATACTCTTATTGTTTGAGAATCGGAATGGAACCGTCCTTAGTGAGTCATGTGCTATGTGTGGTGAGAAATTGTATAGTCCGTGTCTTTGTATTAGAGTCTAGAACTTGCCCGGCATGTGAGTTGAAGCGAAACTTTAGGTTTTTGCTCGGTTTGAAAAATGATTTTAGGCTTTCTTTGATTTGTTTGAGCTTAATGCTTACCACAAATAATATTTATCCCTAGTCAACCTTTTTGAGATTATAAACTTTTATTTGGCAACTATATTACAAACATATACCCCTTTGTTCTTAATTATCACTGTTTTGATCATTTTACCTCTTAAAATACTTTAATTATAAAATGAGTGCTAAAAGAAGTAAGGAGGGAACTTGGGTGGCTTTTGAGTGAAATCAATGAATGAAAGAAAGGTGCACTTATATTGTAAAGAACACACCACTAGCAGGAACGGTAGAGAAAAAAAAAGAATATAGCCAAAGAAAATAAGTATATCTTGTTCTTGCTAGTGGATATGAATTAAAGTAATGCTTAAAGAAAGAGGAAATACTTTGGGGATGATATTGTTTGTGAAATTGCAGTTGGGGGTGAATAAATATGCGATTAAGTTAATTTTGTGATGTGTTAAAGTGCTTAGGAGGGTCAGTTACTATTCCCAAATTTATCCTACCCGTCATTTAGCCCACATTATAACCATAAAATGTCCTAATTAATTTTAAATCGAGCAACCCTACATTAGTACAGGTTTACATAATGGGCAAGCCTATGATACTTTGTGCATGCATGTGACTTCTTTGCGAGAGTGAGTGATTTCTTTGATATATGTGAGTCCTTAAAATATATTTGAGCATTTGATTCGAATTTGTGGATTCAACTTACTCTCTTATTCTTGTTGTGAGGGCACATGATTTCGTAAGGGATAGGTGACGCTATTAGAATTCTCTATGATGTTAAGTGTTCAATCCATGAATGCATTGTGATATTGAGTCGGTGTGTGAGATTAGGGTTGTTATAAGCATATTGTCTTGTTGTTGAATAAATTTTTGAAGTATGGCATAAAGTAAAGGGAAGTGTGTTTTGAAGACATATGCTAAAGTTCATTTGTTGTTATCAACCATAGTCGTTGGTATGGTGTGCTTCGGATGTGCTAAAAGAAAATAAAGTGCTCAATGTTAGTGTGAATTGGTGGTTGACTCGAGGACGAGCAACGTTCAAGTGTGGGGTGGTGATGTTCGGCCAAAATGTTATACTTTTAGCACATTACTCGCCCTATATTTTGTTGGTTTAGTGAATTATTGTGCGACATTTGAACTAAATTATGTTGTTTTATGTGTAGGAACATCGGAAGAAGTAATTGAATGAAAGCTTCACAAAAAGAGGACAAAAATGCAAGAAAAGAGCGCAAAAGCATCAAGTACGCAAACTGTGCAACAGAGCAGGCTTCGCGAGGTCTATAGCCAGGTTGACCACGCTAAAGACCAGGCTTCTCAAGGTGTATAACCAGGTTGACCGCGCTATAGACCAGGCTTTGCGAGGTCTATATCCAGGTTGACTGAGCTATAGACCAGACTTCACGAGGTCTATAGCGAGGTTGACCGCGCTATAGACCAGGTTTCTCGAAGTCTATAGCCAGGTGATTAAAAGTCGTGGGTTAAAAGACTCCGACCCGGATGTGGACTCAAGGACTTCGACCCTAACATACAAATACTTCCCATATGAGTTGAGAAAGGGTTGGACACTATTTTGGAGAATAAAAAGGCGAGATAGCAAGGTGGAGCAAGAAGCAAAATGAGTTTCCCTTCCGTTCATCTCTATACTTTGTAGTTTAATGTCTTTAAATATCATGACGATTGTTGATACATTTATGAGTAGCTAAACTTTCTAATCTAGGGTTTGATGGAACCTATTGGAGGATGATTTTCTACTACGTTTAATATAGATTTGCCTTTGATTTTTCTCTACTTGTTCAACTATATGTTTATTGTTGTTGATTGAATGACCATCAATTGACTGTGCCTATTTAGTGTGTATATTTCTCGAGAGATAGTATACATTTAGGTAGTCGTTGAACAACATCACTCCTAACGTATGTGAGAGATCAATACAGAGGGTTTAAAGGCGAGATTAGAGATAACGAAATATTGGTGCGATCGTAGTGTGCGGTGAGTTAGTGCCAACTAGCGTAGTTCGAGAGAATATGTCTAGTAAATTATGATAGTTGCTCGAGAGAGAATTACGACATCCGAAGTACTCACGATCGGTAGAGAATACTTAGGCGAAATTATAGAAGACGTAGCGGGAAAGATTTCGACAATTGGGAAATCATAACTCTAGACCTCCTTAATCAATTCTCCAACCTTTATTATCTTTAGGTGTTAATATAGTAGTTTAATTTATTAGTTAATTAGGTATAAGAATCTTAAGAATCTTAATATTTATAACATAGGAATTGTTCGAGCTTGTCTTCTTAGTGATAATCAACAGTTGTAGCTAAACCTTAGTTCTCTGTGGGATTCGACTTCGGACTTTTAGACCGGATTATATTTGCAGCGACCGCTTATCCTTTTTAAAACTAGAGTTGGGCGTGATCAACTCTTTCGTAGTCGAAATTCAGATTCGTCAGAAGAATTTTAGGATTGAGAACTCTCACTCCCACTCGGATCAAGAATAAGATTTTGGGATTGTTACGCGCAACGGAAATTATTGTAATTGCTACCAAAATAATTGACCCAAATCTACTTTGAATCATTATGAAACAAAGTTTATTTCACAAACTAAAGTCTTCTCTCTTTGCATGTGTGTTGTGTTGGGAGAAGAAGAGAAATTTATTTTTCAAAGAAGAGGAAACCCTCTTTTATATATGATAAGGAAATAAAATTTCAATCCCACTCCCACACATTCAGAATAGTGGTAGAAGTTATTGTGGGTGTGGTAATTGATAAGTAACTTCTTTTGGTTACTATTTAACCTCATCTCTTCTTATTAGGTCGGGTCGGGTCAGTTTATATTGACAATCCATGACCCAAACTCTATATTTAACAACATATGATGCAGTCAAATCAATGTTGAATAATAACCGAAATGTTGAATAATTAATTAATTATCCAAGTCTTAAATAATACTCGACGAATCTAGTGATTTACTTTGATGTTTAGTGCTAATGCAGCCTATTGACTTAATACCATGTACCATAATTAAATAAAGAGAATGACCTCTTTTACAAAACCACATGTTAAATGCCTAAGTACCTGAAGGAGTATGACTTCAACAATGACAGCCATTAGACTTGACTCGTCCTTTTTCTTTTTTGAACTATTTCAACATTTTCAAGCCTAATCTGCCATCATTACTACTATTATAGAAGCGGCTAACGAGAGGAGCTTGGGGTCGAAAGGGCAGTTTAGGAAATTGGGGTTTTTGGTACATCGATGGACACGCGTCTTTCCAGTTTCAAACGTTTATGTAATTGCTTTGTTTTTTCTCCTTCTTAGCTTACTCTTTGGTTGCCACGTGTATATTTGATAGCTGCTAACAAATAGATCTCATAGCAAACAAAAGAGGTACTTATGCACACTTAGAAATGCAAGGAGGTGTTGGTTTAGATAATTGGTCACTCCAAAATATTTTAAATTAGTACATATCTTAGCAGGATGCTCATGAGGGGCTAAATATATGACCATTATTAGTTGTAAATAATAAAGAATAATTTATATATCACTACTAACAAAAATCTTTATATATGGGATTACAAATAATATTCATGAACTCGCAGGATTACAAATAATCTTTAATAAAATTTAGTGATTTTCACTTGCTTAAGAGAACAATAATATCTTAATTTATTACCTTGCATTACCTCATGTGTTTACATAAATTAGGTTACAATGGAGCCTTTTCTGAAAATTCATGGAATGTTACTAATAGTGAATCTCTTTTTGTCCATGATTTTGCCACTTACAATATTACCAACGCATGTACAGTTTATTAAATTGAATTTAATGTACTCTGGGGATTTATTTGAACACCCAAAAAGGACATAAAAGTGATAGTTTTAGGAAAAAATTATAGTTACACGTACGCCCACTTTTGTACTTGCGTAAAGTGATTTTTACGTGAATAGTCTGTCATATTCATTATTTACTTTTTCTAACCGTATATATAATTTATACATTAATTATTCATAATTATACACATATAATATATAAATTATGTATATATTATACTTTCACTAGCTATTTTTAGTTTAAGCAGTTGGGTGATCGATTATTTGGGTTAATTTGTTGTTAAAGTAACAGTTGCAACGAACCCACTTTGTAATGTCCGTTGGGCAGCCAAATTTATGAATTGGACCTGATTTAAATGCTTATTAAAAATGTAATCTTTGTAGAAAATTAATTTTGATCAAATATAATTTATTCAAACTTGTTATTTCTCGACCGAAAAAGAAATTGTTCTAAAGGTGAATTATATATTATGTTACTCTAAGTATTTTTTAAAGACTACCGGAATAAAAAAAGTTTTAAATTTGTATATACTGCTTTGTTGAAGTATTCTAAAGTCTAAATCGCATAAAACAATCAGCTTGCTTATTCTATGAGACTAATATTTAGTTTGAGATAATTATGGAGATTTTATCATAAAATCAGAAATAAATAATTGATAGTTAGACAAAAGTTGTGTTGCAAACTGTAATTACTCAATTAGAGTAGTTGCACAGCATAAAAATCTCTTTTTTTTATAAATAAGATGGAAAAAAAAAGAAAAGGAAAATAAAATTACACCCCAAGATTTAGCATAGAGTTATTGGGCATCTGTAAGACTGTAATTCTCATTTTATAGGAGGGTATTTGATTTCGTACGGACTTCAGAAATTAAAAGAAAAATTTGACATGTAACTTAAATAAATGAGAAGTATCAAACTCGCCCTTTCAAACTATAAGTGATGGGGATAATTTCACATGTTTTTTTATTTTAAATAAATAATAATGAGAGTTCCAATAAAACATGTCATTATAAAAATGGAAATACTAAAATTTAATAGTTTTTCTTAAAGATTGTTAATTTAGACAAATTTTTAAAAAAGGGTATACCACGTAATATTGGATAGGGGAAGTAATTTTGAAGACTCCTATTGCGCCGGTAAACAACGTATGGGACACGTGTCAAACGGTCTAAGACCGCTGCCCCACACGCATAACTCTTGCCTCTTTTTTTTTCTTTTCTTTTGTGTTTTTAGGTCAACCAATTTAGAGATCATTCAAATTTCAGTCTTGATTTTCCCAAGCGTGATAGCTTGAACTGGATAATAAATTTGGCACTCTATAAATCTTTAAAGTTGAATGTCCTTCAAATTTTGAAAAAGATATTTTAGGGTACAAGCATCATATTTTTGACAACTAAACATTTCTGGTCATTTTAGGCAATTAGACGACCTCTTGAAAAAAATATATAAAAATATTTTAGTTAAAGGTATGACATATTGAATACTTGATGTGTGCTGAAAATGTGTATAATTATATCGGGTGTTTGTGCTTTAGGACTCTCCTCAGATGTACAGTTGACAAAATGAACAAGTGAGGGAAGTAAATCAGTAATTATGCATTCTCCCTTTGGTATAAGGATTAATGTATCACTATACAAAGTATGGATTGATAAAATAGGCACAAATGGAATAAGAATTGTAAAAAGATAATTAGCAATTTTGAAGTTATTAATAGAAAGAATTCCATTTTTCCATCGTTTCCAACTTTTTATATATATATATATATATTATTTTATACCTTTCGGACATCATCATAAGAATTATAGTTGTTTTAAATTTCGTAGTATTTATCTCTTTATAGTTTAGGCGGAATAGCCTAATAAACCTTTGTACTTGTTCCACTTTATCATCCTGGTCTCTGTACTTCGTGGAGTTTCATCTAGACACTTTCACTTAATCAAAACCTATATTTTAAACCCTTCCAGCAGTGCGTATTCCTCACTCGCTCTGAAATACATGACACATCATATCCATATCAGATAATTAATATCACGTCAGAAAAAGTAAAAACAAAGGCAAAAACTTCCCCTTCCTATTTTTGCTATCTGCTTTCCTTTTAAGCAAATTTACATCCAATACCTTTCAAAGCCACACTTAATCTTCATACTTAAAAATTTTGGGGGATTGTTCAATGGTTAAAAATAATAAAAAATTATGTCTTCTTCTCTCTTTTCACCAACCAAAATTCTAAATCTTTTTCAGCTTTCTATAACCAATACATAAAAAATATACAATCTTTATAGATAATTTTGAATATAAATTTGGAAAAAATAATTGAATCGAAGTGAAAATCTTGGAGAAGAAGACTTAAAATTTTGTGCCGATGGTTTGTGAGAGATGAAATCTGAAATGGAGGTTTCTCTCCTGTGTCCCTTTGATTGGTGACCACTAGTGATTTCCAATGAGTGCTTCTTGATTCAGTGAAATTTTTGGGGTACGAAAATGGATGATTTCTTCTTGGGGTTTGTTTTAGTAGACGAGAAAGAGATGAAAGAAGAGAGAAGTAAGAACAATGGAGAGGAGTTGGAGGCGATGTGTAGCAGCTGGTGGTGTAGCAGCTGTCTCGGGCGGTAAAAGTTTTCTTTTGTCGTTTCTGAGTCAATGGATGGAGGATAGCAAGTAAAAGGTTACTGGTGTGGTCTTAGATTTGGCAAGGTGAGCTTTTCCGATGAGATTTCCGGCGAGGGATTTTGGGGTGGAGACATCAACGGGAAAGAAGGGGAACAATGTGCAAATATTTCTATCTTTTTCTTTTTATTTTTTTTCCTTCTTATTTTGGTCTCCTTTTCAATCTAAATCTATGAATTCACGCTCATTATACGCGTGCATTGCACACATTTTGTACAACTCAGCCGTCAAGTTGTCACATATGCTCAGTCAACGGTCAGAGAAATTTAAAATATAGGTTTTGATCAAGTAAAAGTATCTAGATGAAACTATATGGAGTACAGGGATCGGGATGACGAAGTGAAACAAGTAAAAAGGTCTACTAGCCTATTCTACCTATAGTTTATATGCAAACACCTCCACCTGGACTGAAACTTTTCTTTTTATGAGAGTTGCACTCAAATATGCTACTCTAGTTAATTAAATAAGTCTCAAAAGAACTAGAAAATTTAGTCCTATCCTCGATATAAAAGAACTGTAAATGGTACATAGAACACTTTTGATTAAAAAAAAAAAAGGCAAAAAAAGGAAAATTAGTCGAGGCGAAATAATCGAATGGATATGATGATTTGGATTAGGGAGTGTGACTGTTGGGAGTTAGGTACATGATTGAATTTTTCCGCTCTCTTTCTTTAACTAGTTCAACTAATTCAGAGTTGGAAATTGCCTCGCTGAGAGGCACTTTCCTATTAAGAAATTCTTTAATTCAGATAGTCAATTCGAGATTCTGATTAAAGATACAAAATTTTCAATTATTCCATTACACTTTTTATAATATGGCCAAATTTTCATGATATTTGTCATGACATAATATCCATTATAACAAAATTTGTGGATCATGACATTTGTCATGACATAATATCCACTATTAAGTCAAGGATTTCTTGCTATAAATAGAGAAGTTTCTCCTCACTTGCAAACACACCAATTCAAGAGCTTTTCACTCTTGTCTTTCTTTCTCCTCCTTTATTTCATTATAGAGTATTTTGTAAGAGAGTGAGTGTTGGGAAACACTTATGTGAATCTTTTCTTTGGAGTGATCTTGTGAGGTTATTCTCTTGGCGTATTTGAGACTAATTAGAGTATTTACTCTAATTTTGTACTCTCTTTTGTACTCTTGTTGGTATAGTAAAATTGCTCATCTCCGCTTGTGGACGTAGGTCACATTGACCGAACCACGTTAAATTTGTGTCTTCTTTATCTTCTTTAATTGCCGTTATTATCAACTTGCATTGTCTTTGTTAATGTCATTATAACATTGTTTGGCTAAATTTCGCACTACCCGGTAATCCGATCCTAACAAATTGGTATCAGAGTCAAATCTAACCGGGTTAGTTTACATAGCCAAAATGACTCTAACAAAGTCTTATGTTGAGAAATTTGACCGAAGTGCAAATTTCAGAATGTGGCAATTAAAGATGGAAGCTATCCTAATTCAGGATGGCTTAGATTTGGCACTGCAAGGAAAGGAGAAGATGCCGGATAAAATGACGGACGAGGAGTTTGCCGTCATAGACAAAAAGGCAAAAGCAGGCATTATTTTAAATCTTTCAAATGAGGTTTTGCATGAAGTTGCAGCAGAAAGCTCAGCCAAAGGCATATGGGAAAAGCTTAAAACCCTATATATGAAAAGAAAAGTAGAAAACAGGCTTTACCTAAAGCAAAAACTCTACACTTTTCGTATGGGTGAAGGTACCTATATACTTACACATCTTGATACTTTTGATTCTCTTCTTATGGATTTAAGTAACATAGATGCTGAAATCAAAGATGAGGATCAGTCTGTGTTATTGTTTGTTTCCTTACCCAGTCGTTTAAACATATAAGAGATACTATACTTTATGGAAAGGATAATATCTCTTATAAAAATATCAAATCTATTTTGAAATCAAAAGAACAAATAGATAGAGATATTACTGGGGAAACTAGTGGGAACCAAGGGGAAGGCTTATTCATAAGAGGTAGATCCAATAAGAAAGATTCAACTAGTGAGAAACCTAAATCAAGGTCAAAATCTAGATACAGAAATGTCATGTGCAAATATTGTCATAAGAAAGGTTACATTATTTCTGAATGCTTTAAATTGAAAAACAAAGAAAAGCATATAAAAAAGAAAAATGAGCACAAAAATACTGACACTGCCGAAGCAAATGTAGCTGCTGATGAGACTAAGGGAACTATTTTTTTAGCAGCTAATAATAGTTTCAAATCTAACAATAAGTGAATTTTAGATTCAGGTTGTTCTTATCATATGTGTCTCAGTCGGAATTTATTTACCACATATGAATCTATTGGAGGTGGAGTTGTCTTGATGGACAACAATGTTGCCTGCAAAGTTATTGGAAAAGGTACAGTCCAAATCAAAATGCACGATGGTGTGGTGAGAACTCTCACCGATGTTAGACATGTTCCTGACTTGAAGAAAAATTTCATCTCTTTGGGTACTCTAGAATCTCTTGGGTGCAAGTACACAGGTGAAGGTGGAGTTCTGAAAATTTCTCATGGTGCTCTTGTGATCATGAAAGCACGCAGATCTGGTACGTTGTATACTCTTTTGGGATCTACTGTTACAGGTGTTGCTGCAATTTCAATATCAGATAAATCAGATTCTAACATCACCAAATTATGGCATATGCGATTGGGGCATATGAGTAAAAAGGTCTTTCCATCCTCAGCAAAAGAGGTCTCTTATGTGGCCAAAGTACCGAAAATATGTAGTTCTGTGAACATTGTGTGTTCGGGAAGCAGAAAAGAGTCAGCTTCAAATCTCTAGCGATTCATAGAACAAAAGGTACTTTGGATTACATTCATTTAGATCTTTGGGGTCCTTCACGTACCCCATCAAAAGGTGGTGCCAGGTATATGTTAACTTTCATTGATGATTATTCAAGGAAAGTTTGGGTTTATTTCCTGAAAAATAAAAGTGATGTTTTCTTAAATTTCAAACAATGGAAAGTTTTGATTGAGAAGCAAACAGGAAAACAAGTTAAGCGGCTTAGAACAGATAATGGCCTGGAATTTTGTAATGATGAATTCAACGAATCTTGCAAGAATGAAGGAATTGCTCGACATCGTACTGTGAGAATGACACCTCAGCAAAATGGTATAGCAGAAAGGACGAATAGAACTCTTTTGGAAAGGGCTCGTTGCATGATTTCAAATGGTGGGTTGACAAACGCCTTTTGGGCAGAAGCTATATCTACAGCTTGTTTTATTGTCAATCGAGCTCCTTCTGCACCTTTGAACTTTAAGACTCCAGAGGAAATGTGGTCAGGTACTCCTGCAAATTATTCTGATTTAAAGATATTTGGTTGCCCTGCATACATGCATGTAAATGATAGAAAATTAGAGCCAAGATCTAAAAAGTGCATTTTCCTTGGGTATGCATCTGGGGTGAAAGGATACCGACTATGGTATCTTTATCCCACGGTACCAAAATTTATAATTAGCAGAGATGTAACCTTTGATGAATCCTCTATGTTATATTCTAGAAAAGAGTCTTCTAGTTCTTGTAATACAAATAAAGGAAAGAGTACACAGAACCGGGTGGAGATTGAGATTGGCATTCCTTTTGAGCCAAGCTCATCAACTTTGGAGCAAAATACAGCTGAAACTCCTGAAGTTGAGACAGAAGATGAAATTCCTGAAGTTGAGACTCCTGAAGTTGAACCAGAAGAAGAGGAGTATTCTATAGTCAAATATAGATTAAGAAAAAAAAGGTAAACAACCATTAAGGTTTGAAGATTATGTTGCATTTGCTTTTTTCAGTTGCACAGAAAACTGAAGAAATTGGAGAACCATCAAAATATTCAGAAGCAGTTTCTGGTGCTGACTCAGCCAAGTGGCTGATTGCAATGAATGAAGAAATTGAGTCTCTCCACAAGAATGGTACTTGGTCTCTTGTGAAGCTGCCATCAGGAAAAAGAATTGTTGGTTGCAAATAGGTCTTCAAGAAAAAGGATGGCATTCCAGGGGTTGAAGATGCAAGGTGTAAGGCACTATTAGTTGCAAAGGGCTATAGTCAGGTACAACGAGTTTATTTTAATGATATTTTCTCACCTGTTGTTAAACATAGCTCTATTCGTGTCTTGCTTGCCTTCGTTGCCATGTATGATTTGGAATTAGAATAACTTGATGTTAAGACAACTTTCTTACATGGCGAACCTGAGGAACAAATATGCATGCATCAACCCGAAGGATTTGAAATTGAAGGAAAAGAAGATCATGTTTGCTTGTTGAAGAAATCCTTGTACGGATTAAAGCAGTCTCCAAGGCAATGGTATAAAAGGTTTGATTCCTTTATGTTGGGTCATGGTTATTCGAGGAGCATGTATGATAGTTGTGTTTACTTCCGGAAGTTAAATGATGGTTCATTTGTGTACCTATTATTATATGTTGATGACATGCTCATTGCTGCTAAGGATTTAACAGAAATTCACAATTTGAAAAGTCAGCTGAAAAGTAAATTTCAGATGAAAGATTTGGAAGCAGCTAAGAAAATCCTTGGCATGGAGATCAAAAGAGATCGAAAAGCCAACAGGCTGTTTCTGACCCAGAAGAAGTACTTGGAGAAAGTCTTGGAGAGGTTTGGCATGAAAGATGTGCTAAACCAGTTATTACCCCTTTTGCTGCTCATTTTAAGTTATCAGCTGCTCAGTCCCCACAGTCGGAGGAAGAAGAGAGGTACATGGAACAAGTTCCTTATTCCAGTGCAGTCGGCAGTATTATGAATGCAATGGTTTGTACACGTCCAGACATTTCACAAGCAGTGAGTGTGGTAAGCCGGTATATAGCTTGTCCTGGTAAATCACATTAGCATGCTGTGAAATGGATTCTCAGATACTTGCGAGGTACTTTAAACACATGTTTGGAGTTTGGGAGAAATACTAACACTTTGGTTGGTTTTGTAGACTCAGATTATGCAGGTGATCTTGACAAAAGAAGATCACTGACAGGCTATGTATTTTACATTAGTGGTTGCGCTATTAGTTGGAAAGCTACATTACAACATGTAGGAGCTTTATCTACTACCGAAACAGAATATATAGCAGTGACCGAGGCGATCAAAAAAGCTTTATGGTTGAAGGGTCTATTTGCGGAACTCGGTTTACACCAAGGTGGTATTACCATTTTCTGTGATAGTCAAAGTGTCATTCACTTGACTAAAGATAAAATGTATCATGAGAGGACGAAGCACATTGATATAAAGTATCATTTCATCCGAGAAACCATTGCTGAAGGAAAAGTCTCTGTTCAGAAGATCAACACTAGAGACAATCCTGCTGACATGTTCACAAAACCTCTTCCAGTGTCCAAGTTCAAGCTTTGTCTGAACTTGATTGGCATTTATGAAGAATGATTTTGCCCATTGGGGTTTTTACGGAGAATGTGGAGCAAATTTACTATATATAAGCCGAAATTAGGCCAAGGTGGAGATTTGTAATATGGCCAAATTTTCATGACATTTGCCATGATATATATAATATCCATTATAACAAAATCTGTGGATCATGATATTTGTCATGACATAGTATCCACTATTAGGCCAATGATTTCTTGCTATAAATAGAGGAGCTTCTCCTCATTTGCAAACACACCAATTCAAGAGCTTTTTACTCTTGTCTTTCTTTCTCCTCCTTTATTTCATTATAGAGTATTTTGTAAGAGAGTGAGTGTTGGGAAATACTTGTATGAACCCTTTCTTTGGAGTGATCTTGTGAGGTTATTCTCTTGGGGTATTTGGGACTAATTAGAGTATTTACTCTAATTTTGTACTCTCTTTGTACTCTTGTTGGTATAGTAAAATTGCTCATCTTTGCTTGTGGACGTAGGTCACCTTGATCGAACCACGTTAAATTTGTGTCTTCTTTATCTTCTTTAATTGCCGTTATTATCAACTTGCATTGTCTTTGTTATTGTCATTATAACATTGTTTGGCTAAATTTCGCACTATCCGGTAACCCGATCCTAACACTTTTTGGTGATATTTTTAAACTTCCTTGATATGTAACGAAAATTCCTAAATTTTGAATGTTAACAAGAATCCGTCTTCACCAATTATTCCCCAAATATTTAGGACCATTTTGGATTATGCACGTTTATATACCCTTAAACCTGTCTCTACACTAAATTCCAGGCATAATTTTGGATTTTTTCTCCAAAACTATTGACCCCCTTAATCTTTTAGTGTAGGGAAACAATACCCGCTTCACCTTTTGAACGAGAAAGGGAACCTCCTTTAACCCAAAAATCAATGAATTAATTGTGGCCAGAACCTACAAACTATTGTGCAGACTATTGCCGGAATCTTTAACCTCTAGCATTTCTTTTAAGCGCTTAAGATTAATGAAAACTTTTTCATAACTTGGGTTGTCCGAAGTACAATATCTGTGTAAGAGATGTAATTATAAGTTTGATGATGCTATTAATATAAGCTTTAGGCATATGTAAGTATTCATCAAGAGAGTAATATAAACCACAAACAATTCAATCAATACATTATACATCTTATATAAGCTTCTTGGTTGGTTACTGCTTTGGTTTGTAGTAAAATTCCTTAAAATTCGTGAAGGAGATCTCTAAATAAATTAGTATGCTGCAACTTCGCAAGTAATGGTTTAAACAAAAACATAATCATTCAAAAAAAGCTTAACCATATGGCATGCTTCAACTGATACTATTTTTATTTGGTTGGAAATAATGTGTTATTCTTTCATATACGTGAGAATCGTTTTGAAACCAAAATTTATAGAAGTCCGAATGCAAGAGAGGATTGAAGGAGAACACAAAGGCAAAAGAAAAGGAAAGAGGGGCACAGAGTAGAAAAGGTTAATGAGAAACTAATTTGCCAGTAGTGGCGACCCACAATTTTGTACAAGTAGATTCATTAAATACGATATCAGTAATTGAAACGACATCAGTTATAACAAGCGAGATTTGCTTAATTATACTTTTCTCTTCTTTTTTATTCACTACCACAAAATGAAGTCATCAAATTTAAGTTAGCTTTTTTTGCTTTATCAGATGAGCAAGTTTTTCTAAATAAAAGTATTACAAATTCTATTTAAATTTAATCTTAGAATAAATTATCTACTCATTTTAACAATTTTGCTTTAACAAATTTAAAGATTTGCTAACAAATTCTATTTAACATATTTAAAATGTATATTAAACTTTAAAATATATAAACATATTTAAATATTTTCCTCATATTGACACAATCAACTTAAACTTTAAAGCTATTGATCGTTCAAAAAATACAAACATAATCAATAATTGTCATATGATAGAGAGAGAGTGTTGTAATGTAGACTCGAACTATGGACCACGAAGAGCGTTTGAACCCGCTTGACCACTACACCACGAAATTGTGTTGGGTCAAGTGGGTTCATTAATTATTTAAATATTTGTATTCTTTCTGTTTTAGATGATAATTACATGTATAAACAATATATGTTTTCGTCGAAACGGGTTCATTTGAACCCTCTTTGATACACGTGAGTCCGCCCCTGTTTGCCAGAGGTCAACTAATTGCCCTTTTGGACATAAGAATTTTTTCACTTTTTTCGAATATTGTTTACTTTTTTTCAAAATCAGTGTTTGGCTATAAAATTTCCAATTTTCACTTGAAAATGAATTTTGGAATTTTTCGAAAATTTGTAAATTTCAAAAAACTGTTTTTCAAAATTTTCACTCAGATCACTAACATAACTTAAAAAACAACTCAAAATTTTATTCATGTCCAAACACAACTCTAATTTTCAAATACCATTTTCACTTGAAAATGTTTTTCATTTTTTTTTTTGAAATTTTACAATTCTTATGTCCAAACGCCCACTAAGTGTGCCAAGAAGAACAACTTGTTACTGGAGTTTCAGTTGTTTTTTGAGAAAACTACCCTCTATAGATCCTCAAAATTTTAATAGCCCGTATTTTTTTCACTGACACGAAATGGCCCTTCAGCCCAAACATATTACATCTAATAGCCCGAAATATCTATGTTGTATATTTTTTGAATAGTGACAGTGTATTTTATATATTTTTTGTATAGTAACAGTCTATTTAGTATATATTTTTTATAGTGATAGTCTATTTTGTATAGTGACAGTCTATTGTATATAAATTGTATAGTGACAGTCTATTTAGTATATTTTTGTATAGTGACAGTCTATGTTGTATATATTTTTGTATAGTGACAGTCTATTTTATATAAATTGTATAGTGACAGTCTATTTAGTATATTTTTGTATAGTGACAGTCTATGTTGTATATATTTTTGTATAGTGACAGTCTATTTTATATAAATTGTATAGTGACAGTCTATTTAGTATATTTTTGTATAGTGACAGTCTATGTTGTATATATTTTTGTATAGTGACAGTCTATTTTATATAAATTGTATAGTGACAGTCTATTTAGTATATTTTTGTATAGTGACAGTCTATGTTGTATATATTTTTGTATAGTGACAGTCTATTTTATATAAATTGTATAGTGACAGTCTATTTAGTATATTTTTGTATAGTGACAGTCTATGTTGTATATATTTTTGTATAGTGACAGTCTATTTTATATAAATTGTATAGTGACAGTCTATTTAGTATATTTTTGTATAGTGACAGTCTATGTTGTATATATTTTTGTATAGTGACAGTCTATTTTATATAAATTGTATAGTGACAGTCTATTTAGTATATTTTTGTATAGTGACAGTCTATGTTGTATATATTTTTGTATAGTGACAGTCTATTTTATATAAATTGTATAGTGACAGTCTATTTAGTATATTTTTGTATAGTGACAGTCTATGTTGTATATATTTTTGTATAGTGACAGTCTATTTTATATAAATTGTATAGTGACAGTCTATTTAGTATATTTTTGTATAGTGACAGTCTATGTTGTATATATTTTTGTATAGTGACAGTCTATTTTATATAAATTGTATAGTGACAGTCTATTTAGTATATTTTTGTATAGTGACAGTCTATGTTGTATATATTTTTGTATAGTGACAGTCTATTTTATATAAATTGTATAGTGACAGTCTATTTTAGTATATGTTTTGTATAGTGACAGTCTATTTAGTATATACATTGCATAAAAATTATATATAGAATGTATCGTGCATCTTGCAATGTATCCATAATATATCATTAATGTATTCCGAGTGCTTTTGAGTATCCAAAGTGTATAGACTGTTCTACGATATATAAATTTTATATATATAAAGTGTATCTTTCATTTTACTACATAGTGATGTAGTAAAATGTACTCGCCATGCCTGAGTCACCTCGTTGGCTCGTAATGCAGGGTCAACTCGGCGATGCAAGGCGAGTGTTGAAAAAAACGTCTGATTCATTAGAACAAGCTCAGTTACGTCTCGCCGATATTAAAGAAGCCGCTGGCATACCAGAACAGTGCAATGACGACATAGTTGAAGTACTCAAACGCCCCAAAGGCGGCAGAGTATGGCACAAATTGATCTTCTCACCAACACCGGCCGTCCGTCACACACTACTCACCGGCGTTGGAATTCATTTTTTTAAGCAAGCAAGTGGAATCGACGCTGGCGTTTTGTATAGTACGACAATTTTTGGAAAAGCATGTATTAAATCCGATCACGACAAGTTGCTCGCCACCGTAGCTGTCGGATTCGTCAAAACAATTTTCCCTCGTAGCCATATTCACGCTCGACAAATCTGGCCAGCGGCCTTTACTGTTAACCAGTATCGCCGATTTAGGTTTTACAATAATATTTGTCGGTATGCGAGGAAGACCAATTCAGGCTAGCCATTATAATTTGTTTGGGGCTATAAATTGTATGGATCAATTCATGGCTAGTGATTGATAATAGTTTCCACCGGTCGGCTACAAATAAAATTTGTTCTTTTTTTTGGCCTTAAAATTGTACGGAAGAGTGATTTTAATAGGGTTGGTGATATGTTATTTGTTTAGCATAAAATTTCGGCAACCATGTATTAATTTTGTTGGTTGACCTTTGGTCAAAATGGGTGCCCTTTCCCTTTCAAAAGGTGAAGGGGGTATTGTTTTCCTACACTAAAAGGTGAAGGAGGTAAAGTAGAATTTAACTGAAAAAACCGAGGCAAATGATTTGGTTCTCTTGTTTTTTGTTGAGTTCGAAACCAAAGTATGATCTTTTTGATCTCAAGCCACAAAAATAGGTAAAACAATCAACTGATGACCAATTTATATATAAAACATGGGTTGAATGAGCTATACCTTAACGATACGTTTGTCCGTTAAGGTATAGCGCATGTAATATAACCTATAAACTATATTTGAATTTGACTGACCCACCAATAATTAGTGGGTATAGCTCATGCATTTATCGCGCTACATATATAGCGCGCATAATGAATGTGCTATACCTCAATTATTGTACCCCCGCATTGATATTTTGCTTATTTAAGGAGTTTCATTATTTCGTTTAAAATTCATTCAGGATAGGTCAGTCTTCTGCGTCCTTTTTATTTTCTTTTACTCATTCTGAAATATTTGTTTACTTAACTTTTTTTGTATTTTGTCATAATGTCCGAAGAGCAAAAATTAGGGTTGCATTATATTGGGGAGGGGGGGAGGGTGAGGTTGTCGTGGAGAATAACTCAGTACGCTATAGTTGTTCTCCACAGTGTATTGTTAAGTTGCCACTTACAATGGAGTACGATAAATTGGTTTTGTTATTATATAAAAAAATGAGTGTGAGGAAACGTTCGGCTAATATTAATGTAACCGGAAGATATCCATATTCTGTTACTCTGCAAGGGGTTGCTTGTTATGCTGAGTTTAACATCGAAGACGCTGAAACTCTGACAGAAATTTTGAGGACTCCGGATGAACACTGGGAACTTCTTGTGATAAAAATATTAGAAATATATGTCAAGTCTGAAGACGTTCGCAATATTGAGGTTCCGCAAAATAGGGATAACCCTGAATCATCGGGTTGTATTTTTGAAGCAGCTTTATCCGAACAGGTTCCGTTTAAAAGAGTTTGACAAGATCTAAACTTATCTCCACGGACGAATGAGGAGCGATGACATAATTTCTCCCCAAGTTTACATAATCCATACGCCGAGTGGTAAATTTTAATTTTCCTTTGTATTAATATGTTTCTTTTTATGTATCATATTTGTACTAACACTCATATAATCCAAAGAGGGTACTGGCCAGATATGAATTTTACAAGTTATGAACCAACGGACAGTTGGAATATGCCTAATTTTGATGTTTTGGATCATGGTGGTCCATCCGGAAATCATCAGCAACTTGATAAGGGTCAGCTGAACTGCAACCGGTCGATCTCTATAATCCTATAAAAACCCGTTCGCTGAAGGCGTCTTAACTGTACGGGGATACAATGGGTGGTCCCTAATGAACTCCCACAAATCGTCTATATGTCTGGGGTGGAAGGTCTAGAACAGACACTACCCATCCCATATGTGTGAAGACATATGGTTGCCCTGGAGCAACAGTAGCTCTCCAGATGCAGGTCCGAGATGCACAGGGGGAAGCTCCATGACGATGTCTGTAAATTGAACAATATTAATTAATTTTTTTTTCTGTTTAATCGTTTAACATCTTTAAATATATTGCGATATTTTCTATATTAATATTTAATTGATAATTTTTCTATATTATTACTTATA
>AWOL01S0047978.1:11952-26028 GCA_000715115.1 Nicotiana otophora
CTACCCCAGGTATGTTAAGGTTATCCCTTCTTTCCTTTTGGCATGATCTATATGACACGAACGAAATGAGCAAATGCACAATTTGCATAAATTACTCTATTCATAGAAATATTAGGGGTATCTATATTCTTGATTCCCCATGTGAATTATTATTATATATTTTGTTCATGGGTCTCAGAAAAATAGGTATTTGATAAAATTTATCTGACAGGCATATTATTTTTATGACATTCCGAGAAATTCTTATTAACATATTTCTTAAGGCATATTATTTTTATGACATTCCGAGAAAATATTATTAACGTATTTTTTATGCATTTCATGCATTTACACATATACATTGACTCATGACCAGATGGCATTATATACCCGTACATATGTATATTATATGTATATGAAATATGGGAAAAGGTTATGGTGTTATATACGCACCACTACCTGATCAGCTGGTATACGTTGATGATTTGCCCACAGTGGCTAAAATGATATGATGGGATGCCCTCATAGGCTTCATGATGCTATGAATGCATATACCTATGCATGGTATGACATTTATACGCATATTCATGACATTATAAAAATGAAATGACCTACAGATCTATCCACACGTACAAGTCGAGTCTTTTACTCCATGTTTCTTTCATGTCTATTATTCAGTGATTTTCATTCATTACATGGTACATTATTTGTACTGATGTCCCTTTTGCCTGGGGACGCTGTGTTTCATGCCCGTAGGTCTCGATAGATAGGTCGAGAGTCCTCCAAGTAGGCGATCCGCTCAGCAAAAAATATTGGTGCACCCCATTTGCTCCGGAGTTGCTTATTTTGTTAGTATGATTTAGATGTGTATGGTTTGGTATGGCGCGGCTATGTCCCAACCTTTATGACAATTATGTACTCTTAGAGGCTTGTAGACATATGTCGGGTACGTGAAAGATTGTACAGCCTTGTCGGCCTATGTTTTGAGTTAATGATGATGTTGGCCTATTACGCCCGTATGTCACGTGTATATGATGATGTAATAAGAGAGATACGTTACGTTGGAACTCGGTTGAGTAAGGTACCGGGTTCCCGTCGCGGCCTATCGGTTTGGGTCGTGACAAACTGACCAGGTTTGTTGTCACTTTGCAGCCTACAGACTTATTCTGCAGTCGCATAATTCACCGCAGAATAGTTCTGCGGTTGCATAGTGCACCGCAGAACCTCCCTCTGAAAAATTTCAAAGCTAGATATGCGACAAGAGTGCGGCCCATGAAACAGTTATGCGGTCGCATAATGGGCCGCAAAAATGACATTAAAAATGGCCCAAAAGACTGCTCCACTCTGCGGTCTGCATTATGCTCCACTCTGTGGCCATTCTTGAGTTGCCTAGAAGCATGAGCTATAACCTTGTTGTGTTGCATTAATAAACACCCAAGCCCGATCCTTGAAGCATCGCGATATACCACAAACCCTTATGTACCCTCTGGCAAGGTCAACACCGACGCCGTATTCAATCTTGATTTCAACTCATGGAAGCTCCTTCCACAAGCATCGAACCATTGGAACTTAACCGCTTTCTGAGTCAATTTAGTCAACTGAGAGGCAAGAGTAGAGAACCCCTCCACAAACTTCCTGTAATACCCTGCTAAGCCCAAGAAGCTGGGAATCTTGGTTGGCGTTGTAGGTCTAGGCCAATTCTTTACTACTGAAATCGTTTGAGGATCAACCTTAATTCCTTCTCTATAGACAACATGACCCGAGAATGTGACAAATTCGAGCCAAAATTCACACTTTGAATATCTCGCATACAATTGGTGCTAATGAAGAGTCTGCAACACTACCGTGTGATGATCATCATGGTCCTCCCGACCTTGTGAATACACAAGAATATTGTCGATGAACACTATCACAAAGGAGTTGAGGAAAGGCTTGAAAACCCGATTCATAAGATCCATGAAAGCTGACGGGGCATTTGTTAGCCCAAAATACATTACCAGGAATTCAAAGGGCCCATACCGGGTTCTGAAATCTGTTTCGGTATATCCTGCTCCCTGATCTTTAATTTGTGATACCCAGATCATAAATCAATTTTGGAGAAGTATCTAGCACCCTATAACTGATCAAACAAATCACCTATTCTTGGTAACGAGTACTTATTTTTGATTGTGACTTTGTTGAGCTGCCGGTAGTCAATACAAATCCTCAACGATGCATCTTTCTTCCTCACAAATAGGACCGGTGCGCCCCATGGTGACGCACTCTGTCGGATGAAACCCTTTTCTAATAAATCATTCAATTGCTCCTTTAGTTCCTTCAATTCTGTTGGTTCCATCTTGTAGGGAAGAATAGATATAGGTTGTATGGCTGGCATCACATCAATCCCAAACTCAATCTCCCTATCTTGAGGAATCTCATGGAGTTCATCAGGAAAGACCTCTGGAAATTCATTCACAACTCGCACATACTCGAGTGTAGGTGCCTCAGCATTAGTGTCCATAACCCGGACCAAGTGATAGATACACCCCTTGTTAATAATCTTCATGGCCTTAAGGTAAGAAGTAAGCCTACCCTTCGGCACCACATTATCCCCCTTCCACTCAACAACTAGCTCATTTGGAAATTCAAACCTCATGGTTCTAGTTCGGCAATCGAGCTTAGGAAATCATAAATAAACCCAATCCATCCCCATAATTACATCAAAATCGACCATCCCCAATTCAATAAGATCGACCACGGTGTGCCGACCATGTACCGTGATAATACAACCCCTATAAACCCGTGCGACCACAATAGACTCGCCAACTGGAGTAGATACAGAGAACGGTTCATGAAGTTGTTCCGGTTCTATCCCAAATTCCATAGCAACCTAAGGGGTAACATAAGACAAGGTGGAACCGGGATCCATAAGAGCATATAAGTCATGAGTTTGGACAGTCAATATACCTATGACAACATATGGAGAAGCCTCTGCACTCTGGAGACCACTCATAGCATAGAAACAACTGGGTCCTTCTGAACTCTATGCACCACCCCTAGCTGCACCACGCCCTGCTGGTGCCGAAGTGCCTCGAGCTGGAGGGTTGCAGAAAATGTAGTAGCTGCAGAACTGGATGGCTACGCTGTGCCCCTACCCATACCTTGGCGGATGAACAACACTCCCTATGAATATGAACTCTCTTTACGCACATGTAACATACTGGCAAGTTCTGGTAGCATATCCCCATATGCATCCTCCCACACTTGGGGCATGGGGGCCTGCGCTGCTGCTGGAATCTCCCTCCTTATCGGCCTTGATGGTGGGGCCCCCTGCTGTTGTGATTGGGCCTGAAAGGACTCCCTTGCTACTGACTATGCCCCACTGGTGGTGCACTAGCCGAAGACAGAGCAAACGACTGCAATGACCCGGATGACCATCCCCTGAAAGCTGATCTTCCCACACCAAATGACTCTCCAAAGTTGCCCACGGACCGGGCCTTGCTGGTACCCTCTCGCTCCCTTTTGTTCTTCAACTTACGGTCCTATGTAGCTTGAGCAAATGCTACCATTTCCCCATAGTTCATATCAGAATTTAAGGCAGTTGTGGCGGCCTCATTAATAACCAAATGGCTAAGGCCCTGCACAAACCAATGCACTTTGGCCTCCATAGTGGGCATCATGTGAATAGCATATTTTGACAGGCGCGTGAAGTCCATGTGATACTCCCACACTCTTACTCCCTTTCTTAAGATTGTCAAACTCTGTGACACGGGCTGCCCTAGTCTCGGTAGGCAAGAAACAGTTTATAAAGGCATCAACAAGTTCACTCCACCTTGCTGGAGGGCTCCCCTACTCCAGAGAGTCCTCCCACAACTCCAATCAAGAATATTCCACCCCTTTCAGGCAGTAGGCGGCCAACTCCACTCCCTCCGTCTTAGTAGTGCGCATAACCCAGAGAGTCTTATGCATCTCATCATTGAAGTCCTGTGGGTCCTCCTTGGGATTAGCACCCGTGAACACCAGATGATCCAATTGCAGAAACCTATTCACCGTAGAACTAGCAGAATCCCCTTGTGGGCTAGAAGGTGTGGGTGCAACATTCGACCTTTGGGTCTGAGAAGCCACTATCTGAGTCAGCATCTGAATAGCTCCCCTAAGATCCCCATAAGAAATACTAGAACCGAAAGGTAGGGCTGGAGGTGGAACAGCAATATCAGTCGGAGGAACAGTCGTATCCTCAGTAGGTGTAGGTACTGGTGTGGCCTGGCCAGGTGTAGTATAATCAGGTAGTGAAGTATGCGGGGGATTATCCTCACCCCTCGGGTATTCACCTGCATCATCAAATAGAGTGTCAACTGCCACTCCTGAAGCAGCATTGGCCCCTTAGCCAGTTCTTGCTCTCTTCTTAGGTGCCATGTACTAAACGTTAAAGGAATGCACGAGTTAGAAGAGGAATAGTTGCACACTTAGTTTCATCGTACGATCAAGAATATCAAAGATGGTTATTGTTCCTAAATGTCCAAGTATCCTTACACTTATAGATATGGTCGACAACACACCGATAAGAAGGACTCTACCAGACAAGGCTCCGAGACATCCTAGGACCCTTTAAAACCTTAGGCTCTAATACCAATTTTATCATGCCCCAACCTCGGGGAGCGCGACCGGTGCTCAACCGAGTGGACCCGGTCGAGCAAGCCTATTAGACACTATCTACCTGACTCACCTATTATTCATTGAAGGCATGATCTCATTAGTTAGGAAGTAGAAAGTTCATACATATATACATTACTAAGTCGTATCATTTTGTTACATCATTGTTAAGTTTCAAAATACATATATCCTTATGACTGAGTGGAACAAGAGCTCAAAACACAACATGATCCATTGACCTTTCTAACACCCATATACAAGCCACATATTGTCTACGGAGCATCTCAAGATACAAAAGAGAGTAAAGATTGTGCCGGCAACAAGGCCCTGGCTATATCTCAAAAAGTGACCACAATATAAACAATAGGTATAATACATGACCCCGGAATGAAATGGGGAACACCTAGTCCGCTGAGAAGAGGATGCAACACTATCTATGATCGACACTGTCTTCTATGGAACCACTTGCATCCATTTAAAGATGCAGCGCCCCTGGAAAAAAGGACGCTAGTACTATCAAATAGTACTAGTATGTAAAACTAAAACACTATCTCAATAGAATGAACAATAATACAGAGGGAAACAGTCAAGAATGCAATATGAGCTTTAAATAATACTAAAACATCAAGTTAAGGATCACATAGATTTTTAAGTCAATTCCCGCATTATTAGGTTGGATGGTATTTAGTTCCAATATTCCACAATCCATAATGCTACCATGTTCTTACATGAAGTCCAATCTCGGCTCGAGTGGCCTCAATTATAAAGTTATTCTTGGCACTTGGCCGTATTTCATGATTCAAATTCCTTTCCACATTCCAACATTATTATTATCATCAACAACTACACGATTTGTCATTCAAGACTTTTGATTTCACATGTGAGAAATTTAGAATCTAAGGCACATAGAGGCTTTTCACACAATTTGGCATAACATTCTTTAGTCGAATTTGACTTGAAGGCTAGGGATTTTTTAGCACATATGCTAAGTCTTCACATTTCCTCAGACGACGAGATAACATGATGGAAGCATTGGAATACATATTACACATATATTTTCAAAACAAGTACGTTCGGGATAGCAATTTCTAGGACGTTCATTTTGGGACTTGCATCGATTTCATGAATACCATGGGATTCAATTCTAAGAAGAGGGGGGTTAGCCAACATACCTCAATTGAGCTTTTTAAAACTCCAAGACATTCCAGAATATTAGCAACTTCAATCTATTTTAGCAATATAGCAAAAATTAAACCAAAAATTAGGAAAACGATCATGATTCTAGCTCAATTGAGCATTTTATCAAACATTGTGTGTGTATTAAGGTTCCATGGCCCTTTTATGATGGACTTCACCATCCCACAACCTATTCTTTTCTATCTTTAACTCACAACCACCCCACATACCTTAAGAATACATGCAGGCAAGGTAAGCACTCCCATCCCCATGAACTACCTTACTAATTGCCCATTCTAGTTATATTTCAAAACTTAGAGCTTGGTGATAGAATTTTACCTCTTAGGATGAAGACCTAGGGTGCTTCTCTTAATAATAATCAAAGGTTTAAGCAAGAATTAAAGAGAAATATTTCTCCCTCTAGGACTCTCTCTCTCGCACTCTAAAGATATCAAAAATAAGCTCACAATGGTCTATGGGATGTGTTTTAACGGAATAGATACGTGTTAAAAAACCCCAAAAAGGAAGCCCCAGTACAGGCTATGCGGTCGCATATGCGATCGCAGAATGGTTATGTGGTTCGCATATCGGCCGCATAATTTGGGTGCCAATATTGGAAAGGAACTGACCAGGTCTGTGGTCACTATGCGGCCCGCAGACCTGTTCTGCGGTCGCATAATGCACCGCAGAACGGTTCTGCGGTCGCATAATGCACCGCAGAACGGTTCTGCGGTCGCATAATGCACCGCAGAACGGTTCTGCGGTCGCATAATGCACCGCAGAACGGTTCTGCGGTCGCATAATGCACCGCAGAACGGTTCTGCGGTCGCATAATGCACCGCAGAACGGTTCTGCGGTCGCATAATGCACCGCAGAACGGTTCTGCGGTCGCATAATGCACCGCAGAACGGTTCTGCGGTCGCATAATGCACCGCAGAACGGTTCTGCGGTCGCATAATGCACCGCAGAACGGTTCTGCGGTCGCATAATGCACCGCAGAACGGTTCTGCGGTCGCATAATGCACCGCAGAACGGTTCTGCGGTCGCATAATGCACCGCAGAACGGTTCTGCGGTCGCATAATGCACCGCAGAACGGTTCTGCGGTCGCATAATGCACCGCAGAACGGTTCTGCGGTCGCATAATGCACCGCAGAACGGTTCTGCGGTCGCATAAAGCACCATAGAACCTCCCTCCGAAAAATTTCAAAGCTGGATACGCGACAAGAGTGCGGCCCGCAAAACAGTTATGCGGTCGCATAATGGGCCGCGTAAAATGATATTAAAAATGGCCCAAAATAATGCTCCACTCTACGGCCATTCTGCAGTCCGCAGAGTGGTTCTGCGGTCGTAGAACGGGCCGCAGAAATGCCTGCTTCTGCCCAACATTTTCTTCAACTACCTAGCACACTGTTCAATCCAAAATGTTTGAACCTCTACGCCTGACCCGGCATTACGGAAACCCAGTTTTTAGGAAAACTTTTACTAGGACGAACAGTCCTATCATGTTTTCTAGCTTAATTCTTGCTATATTCCTAACTGTCTTTAAGGGGTAATACTTGTTGTCTTTGTGATATATCACTTTGTAACGACCCGCCCGATTGTTTCGAGAGTTGTAGCTCTGTTCCCCTATTCACTGCTACATTTGTGATTTATAGTTGTTATATGATTTATCGGATAGTTAGTTTGGGTCCGGAGATAATTCAGAGTAAAATGAGACACTTAGTCTCTTAAATGAAAAGCTTAAGATGGTAAAATCTACCGGGTATTGATCTATGTGCAAACGACCTCAGATTTGAATTCTGATGATTCCAGTAGCTCCGTTGGTGATTTTGGACTTAGGAGCGTGTCCAGAAAATCATTTGGAGGTCCATAGCAGAATTAGGCATAAAATGGCGGAAGTTGAATTTTTGGGAAGTTTGATCAGGGGGTTGACTTTTTGATATCAGTGTTGGATTCTGATTCCAAAAGTTACAGTCGGTTTGTGGGGTTTATTTATGACTTGTGTGCAGAATTTAAGGTCAATCGGACGTGATTTGATATGTTTTGGCATCGTTTGTTGAATTTGGAAATTTGGAAGTTCATTAGGCTTGAATCCGTGTGTAATTCGTGTTGTCGATGTTGTTGGAGTTGATTGGAAGATTGAATTAAGTGCGTATGATGTTATAAGACTTGCTGGTATGTTTAGTTGACGTCCGGGGGCACTCGGGTTGATTTCGGGTGGTTAACGGACCAAGAATCGAAGTTGAAGAATTGCTGAAGGTTTGCAACTGCTAGTGTAACCGCATCTGCGAATTGGGGACCGCAGATACGAGATCACAGAAGCGGCCAGGGATGCTTTGGTCAGAGGCCGCAAATGCAGCCATTTGCGCGCAGAAGTGTAGGTTTTTCCGCACATGTGGTTGGCGCAGAAACGGGCAAGGGGCGGACCTGCGAGACCGCATCAGCGACCAAGTTGCCGAAGGTATGGAAGGTCTGGGCAGAGTCCTTAAATGCGAGATTTGCGATTTTTACTCATTTTAACATTTTTGAGCTCGGATTTTGGAGGTTTTGAGAGAATTTTTCAAGGGGATTCTTGAGGTAAGTTTCTTGTGTTTGTTTTTAATCACTAATTATGTTTCCCCACTGATGTTTCACCTAGATGGTGTGTTTTGGAGGTGTAAATGTGGGGTTTGAGGCTAGGTATTTGGAGAGTTGGTTTTGAGGATTTGAATGACCAATTGGTGTTGACGTTTGATGAATTTGGTATGGTTAGACTCGTGAGTGAATGGGATTTCGTATTTTGTGACTTTTGTCAGATTTTGAGACGTAGGCCCCGGGGCCGGGTTTGGGCCGATTTCGGATTTTTGGCTATAATTTAGTGTTTTACTTGTGGAATTGATTGCTTTAGCCTCTATTAATTGTATTGTACTACTTGTGGTTAGATTCGAGATGTTTGCAGACCGATTTAAGGGGCAAGGGCATTTTGGAGTAGAGTTTAGCCCGGATTGAGGTAAGTAACACTTTCAGACTTGGTTTTGAGGGTTCGAAACCCCGAATTATGTGTCTATATGATTGGTATTCAGGTGACGCACATGCAAAGTGACGGGTGTGCGTGCGTGCACCGAGAGAATTGTCACTTGGTTGACTCTATGGCAATGTATAGTGGTTCTATCTTGTTGATATCCGTGTTTTCATCATATGATAAAGTAATTGAACTATCACTCATGCTAGATATCATGTTTAGGCTTTATTCCGGTACTGTTGGGACCCATAGTGGTCGTTTCTTGTTGTTGTCTTAGTGATTTCATTGATATTTTGTACTCAGTCACATTCATTCATTTCATATCTCATCTCAATTTCTGTTGTTATTTATTGATGTATCATATCACTATGTTCGGGCTAGTATCATGATATTGTGAGACCGTGAGAGAGAGACTGGAGAGATTGATGACTGATAGAGACCGAGTGCCTGATTATGAGTTACATTTATGGGATTGGGCTGCACGCCGCAATGGTTATACTGATGTATGATAGGGCTTGGGTTGCAGAAGCCCCTCCGGAGTCTGCACATACCTCCAGTGAGCGCGGTTAATATTATTGATCGATGGATCTTCCCTGGACATGGATCTTGTCTGAAACATTTTATACCTGGAGATAGATCTTCTCCACGGGCTAGATTTGCCCTACTCGGTACTGGGTGACTGACGGTCAATGATTTATATATTCCGGGGTGGATCTTCCCTGGGTCGTTTGGGCCATATACAATACCGAGTGATTAAGGATTTGAGAGTGTGAGCACATGAGGCTGTCAACATGGTGCATCACATAGAGCATGTGCATTGGCATGGTAGAGGTAGATGAGTTATATTTTTCATATCATTCAGATTGATCCATTTTTACTATTTTGAAATATCTATTGAACTTGAAAGCATGTCTACATTTCTGCACTGTTGGGTGAGGTCTACATTGGAGAGATTGTTCGCCTTCACAGTATACCAGTTTCCATTGTTTTAGATAGAGGCACGCAGTTTACATCGTAGTTTTGGAGAGCCGTATAGCTAGAGCTGGGCACTCAGGTTGATTTGAGCACAACCTTTCACCCTCAGAAGGATGGACAGTTCGAGCTCACTATTCAGATATTGGAGGACATGCTATGCGCTTGTGTCATTTATTTTTGGGGTTCTTGGGATCAGTTTCTGCCGCTCATAGAGTTTGCCTAAACCAATAGCTACTAGTGGAGCATTCAAATGGCTCCGTTTGAGGCTTTGTATGGGAGACAATATAGATCTTCGATGGGTTGGTTTGAGTCAGGGGAGGCTAGATTACTGGGTACTGACTTTGTTCAGGATGCCTTGGACAAGGTTAAATTGATTCAGGAGCGGTTTCGCATGGCACAGTCAAGATAGAAGAGTTATGCCGACAGGAAGGTCCCTGATGTGTCTTACATGGTTGGGGCGAAGGTTCTGCTGAAGGTTGCACCCGTGAAGGGTGTTATGAGGTTCTGGAAGAAGAGCAAGTTGAGTCCTCGGTTCATTGGGCTTTTTGAGGTACTTCAGAGGATTGGGGAGGTGGCTTACAAGCTTGCCTTGCCACCTAGCTTGTAGAGTGTGCATCCAGTATTTTATGTTTCTATGCTCCGGAAGTATATCGGCGATCCGTCTCATGTTTTGGATTTCAGTACGGTTCAGTTGGATGGTTATTTGGCTTATGATGTGGAGCCGGTGGCCATTTTGGATCGGTAGGTTCGGAAGTTGATATCAAAAGATATAGCTTCAGTAAAGGTGCAGTGGAGAGGTCAGCCAATGGATGAGGCTACTTGGGAGACCAAACGGGAGATATGGAGCATATATCCACAGCTATTGGAGACTCCAGGTATATTTCTAGACCCGTTCGAGGATGTGTTTGTTTAATAGGGGGAGGATGTAACGACCCGGCCGATCGTTTTGAGATTTGTAGCGCCATTCCCCTATTCACAACTCTATTTGTGCTTTATAGCTGTTATATGACTTATCGGGTTAGTTAGTTCGGGTTCGGAGAGAATTCAGAGTGAAATGAGATACTTAGTCTCTTAAATGAAAAGCTTAAGTTGGAAAAGTCGACCGAGTGTTGGTCTATGTGTAAACGACCTAGAATTTGATTTCTGATGATTCTAGTAGCTCTGTATGGTGATTTTGGACTTAGGAGCATGTCCGTAAAATCATTTAGAGGTCCATAGCGGAATTAGGGTTGAAATGGCGGAAGTCGAATTTTTGGGATATTTGACTGGGGGTTATTTTTTGATATCGAGGTTGTATTCTGATTCCAGAAGTTATAGTAGGTTTGTGGTGTCATTTATAACTTATGTGCAAAATTTGAGATCAATCGGATGTGATTTGATAGGTTTCGGCGTCGTTTGTAGAATTTGGAAATTTCGAAGTTCATTAGGCTTGAATCCGTGTGTAATTTGTGTTTTCGATGTTGTTGGAGATGATTTGAAGATTCGATTAAGTTCGTATGATCTGATAAGACTTGTTGGTATGTTTGGTTGAGGTCCCGAAGGCCTCAGGTTTATTTCAGGTGGTCAATGGACCAAGGTTCGAAGTTGAAGAATTGTTGAAGGTTTGCAACTGCTGGTGTAATCGCATCTGCAGATTGGGGACCGCATATGTGAGCTCGCAGAAGTGAGAAAAGGGACCGCAAAAGAGGACAAGGATGCTTTGGTCAGAAGCCGCAAATGCAGCCATTTACGCGCAGAAGCGCACATAGGTGCGCAGATGCGAGCAAAGGCATAAATACGTGGGTTTTTCCGCACATGCGGTTGGCGCAGAAGTGGCCAAGGGGAGCACCTGCAAGACCACAGAAGCGGTCAAGTTGCCACAGGTGCAGAAGGTCTGGGCAGAGTCCTTAAATGCGAGATTTGCGATTTTTACTGATTTCAACATTTTTTAGCTCGGAGTTTAGAGGTTCCGAGAGGAGTTTTCAAGGGGATTCTTGAGGCAAGTTCCTTGTGTTTGCTTTTCTTCAATAATTATGTTTCTCCATTGATTTTCCACCTAGATGGTGTGTTTTTGAGGTGTAAATTTAGGGTTTGAGGCAAGGGATTTGGAGAGTTGGTTTGAGGATTTGAATGACCAATTCGTATCAGATTTTGATGAATTTTGTATTTAGACTCGTAAGTGAATGGGCTTTCGTATTTTGTGACTTTTGTCAGATTTTGAGACGTCGGCTGGGGGCCAGGTTTTGGGCCGATTTTGGATTTTGGCTATAATTTCTTAATTTTATGGTGGAATTGATTCCTTTAGCCTAAATTAATTGTATTGTACTGCTTGTGGTTCGATTCGGGATGTTTAGAGACCGATTTTAGGTGCAAGGGCATTTTGGAGTAGAATTTGGCCCAGATTGAGGTAAGTAATGCTTTCAAACTTGGTTCTGAGGGTTCAAAACCCCAAATTATGTGTTATGTGATTGGTATTGAGGTGACGCACATGCCAAGTGATGTGCGTGCGGGCGTGCACCATGAGAATTGTGACCTGGTTGACTCCATGGCACTGTATAGTGGTTCTATCTTGTTCATATCCGTGTTTGCATCATGTGATAAAGTAATTGAACTATCACTCATGCTAGATATCATGCTTAGGCTTTATGCAGGTACTGTTGGGACCCATAGTGTTCGTTTCTTGCTTTTGTCTTACTGATTTCATTGATATTTCGTACTCAGTCATATTCATTCATTTCATATCTCATCTTAGTCTCTGTTGTTATTTATTGATGCATCATTTCATTGTTTCCGGGCTAGTATCATGACATTGTGAGCCCGTGAGAGAGAGAGACTACAGAGATTGATGACTGAGTGAGGCCGAGTGCCTGATTATGAGTGACATTTATGGGATTGGGCTGCACGCCGCAGTGGTTATACTGATTTATGATAGTGCTTGGGCTGAAGGAGCCCCTCAGGAGTCGGCACACACCCATAGTGAGAGCGGTTGATATTATTGAGGGATGGATCTTCCCTGGACATGGATCTTGTCCGAAGCAGTTTATACCAGGAGATGAATCTTCTCCATGGGCTAGCTTTTCCCTACTTGGTACTAGGTGACTGACGGTCAGTGATGTATATATTTCTGGTTGGATCTTCCCTGGGTCATTTGGACCATATACAGTACCGAGTGATTGACCATTTGAGAGTGTGAGCAATGAGGCTGTCAGCATGGTGCATCACATACAACATGTGCATTGTCATGGTAGAGGTAGATGAGTTATATTTTTCATATCGTTCAGATTGATCCATGTTTACTGTTTTGAAATATCTATCAAACTTGAAAGCATGTCTACGTTTCTGCACTTTTATTTTCTATATCGAATTGTGCCGGTTGAGTTCGTCACTACTTTCAGCCCACAGTTTGGGCTTGTTACTTACTGAGTTGGTTGTACTCACGCTGCACCCTGCACCTTGTGTGCAGATCAAGGTACTTATGGTTACGGAGCTGCTGATTGAGGAGACAGGATCTTGGAGACTATTAAGGTAGTTGCATGACGTTCGCAGGCCTTGATTGTCCTTCATTTTCTTTTTCTGTACTTCAATTTTTACTCCTTAGACATTGTAGTAGACTGTATTCTGACATAGATGCTTAGGTACTCGGTGACACCCCGATTTTGGGATAGATTGCATTGTGTTGCGGGTTTATTTCAGTTCCAAAAAGGGTTTTCTTAAATATTGATTGCTTCCGTCTATATTTTTAAAGCTTTTACTGTGTTGAGATAGTTGAGTAGTGGCTAGCCTAGTTCCATGGTAGGCGCCATCACGACGATTGTTTTTTGGGTCATGACACACCTCTTTGATTAACTATTCTGTCAACATATCTACATCAATCCTCATCATCTTGTCCACACTACCACACTCAACCTGTTTACCTGGATTGATTGTCCTATTACTACAACTATGCATACTTAATATATGTGAATCTTCATGTTCTGAAACTTCTGTAAGGAACCTACTAATTTTATTCCGTGTCATCTGATCCTTTTTTATGCTCTATGGTCTTGCAATCCTTTAAGAAAATCTCTTGTATGTGTCTGAGTATCCTCTTTTATGTTTCTGCACTCACTTTGTTTTAAACAGACTTCCTGCTTGTCTTTCATGTAAAGGATACTTATGCCTATGCTTTCATACTTATCATTTAGAGTTGTATTAAAACCTGCTAAGTTTATATAAGTTTATTATGGTTCACCTATGAACTTGAGGGAAACCTACAGATGTTTGCCTGTCCTGTTTGATTATTACACTGTGTTTATATGAATGTCTTGACTCTTAATAAGCTTAGTATGAAAAT
>AWOL01S0047985.1:0-18793 GCA_000715115.1 Nicotiana otophora
CTCTGAAGTGCGGGCAGCGGGGGTATGATGATAGCATCCTAGGAAGCTCAACTCTATCAAGGATAAGGATAAACCTTAGGAATCTCAAAGAGGGCTTTTAAAAAGATGTCAAGCTAAAGAGTTACAAAACAAGGTCATTAGACTTCAAGTGCAAATAAAGAAGTTGTTAATTGGGAGAAAGAGCTCAAGGATAAAGGATATGGACTGGCTAGGTGTTACAATTATTTTATGGCCCAAAGCTATGTCCAAGAATAGGAGTATTGGATCCTAAGAGACATCCTTTGAAGAAGGTCATAAACAGCCAACTTTTGGACCATTTTGGCAACTAATATGTGTCTAAAATTGCATTCCAATAAGTCCTACATGAAGTCACGTTTTTATAACATACAAATTACTTACATGATGTCAAATAAGGGTACAATAGTCGTGCTAGATGACGAGTGAAAGGTGGTGCCAAGTTGCTTGCAAATTTCCTTCAAGATTTCAAAGTCCGAGATTGGTTTTGGACTTTCAAGATCATATCCTATGGTAGTTGGACATTTTGTCCAAAGTAGTTAGGACTTTATTTCTTTTTCAANATGTTCTTCACGATTTCAAAGTCCGAGATTGGTTTTGGACTTTCAAGATCATATCCTATGGTAGTCGGACATTTTGTCCCAAGTAGTAAGGATTTTATTTCTTTTTCAATGATTTCGAAGATTTTGAAGATTTGTTTTGGACATTCAAGATCATGTCCTAAGGTAGTTGGATATTTTTTCCAAAGTAGTTAGGACTTTTTTGTCAAAAGTAGTTAGGATTTTCTTTCTTTACTTTTTTGGTAGAATTAAGTGACTCCCTCTCTATATAAAGGGGCATATTCTTTGTTTTTAGGAAGATCATGATAGAAAATATCAAGGATATGAATTGGCTAGGTGTTGCAATTGTTTTATGGCCCAAGTTTATGTCCAAGAAGAGGAGTATTGGATCCCAGGAGACATCCTTTGAAAAAGGTCCTAATAAGCCCACTTTTGGACCATTTTGGCACCTAAAATATGTCCAAACTTGCATCCCAATAAGTTCTACATGACGTCACATTTTTATAGCATAAAAAGCACTTACATGATGTCAAAGAAAGGTATAATACTCGTGGTAGAAGTTGAGTGAAAGTTGGTGCAAAGTTACTGGCAAATTTCCATCAAGATTTTCAAGATTTCCAATTCCAAGATTGGTTTTGGACTTTCAAGATCATATCGTATGGTAGTTGGATATTTTTTCCAAAGTAGCTCCTCAGCTGCTGCTCTGGTAGGTTCTCTACTTGTAGCACGTGCTCCTCCTCGGCATTTACCTCTACATGTGCCTCATCCGCTAGCTACACCTGCTCTGTAGGGAGCATCATCGCTAACTGCAGCTTGTGTCCTCACCATCTGTGTGAGAATATAATGACAAAGGCTCAAACTCTGAAATCAAAACACTCGCACGATGGGATTGAAAGAAGTGAAGGTTCCTAATAGTTTCGTAGCCTCTTAGAGATAAGTACATACATCTCAGTACTGATCTGCAAGTATCTACTAAGCTATCGTATGACTCGTAGCACCTATGAACCTAGATCTCTGACACCAACTCGCGACTGCAAATTCCCACCTTAGGAAATCGTGATGGCACCTGGACTCTAAAACTAGTTAAGCCTAACATACAATGAGAGTTAACAGAATTTACAGATTAGATATCAAATTAAACTAATAAGATATCATAATAAAACCTAAACAGTACAACTATCAAAAATTCCAAAATCCTGGTGGAAACGAGTCATAAGCTTTATAGAGTGTGCACTAATAAAGTTTAAATACAATACTAGTTTGAACAGGAGATAAACAACAATACAACTAAAAGAAGGTGATGACTCTGAGGCCTACGAGCATCGAGCAGGTGGACCTTTAAGTCTCCGAAAATAAATGGTCAGTCACTAGCGTCCGAACGGGCAGATGTACTAGATCCGAATAAAAATGTATAGAAACGTAGCATGAGTACACCATAACGGTACACAGTAAATATTATGACTAACCTTGGTGGAGTAGTATTGAAGAACAGTCGAGACACCTATTAGACAAAATAACCTGTACAAGTAATAATATAAAGCTAATAGAGGAACGAATATCAATGTAAGGCTAAATAGGGAAAGAATAACTATATAATGCTATCAAATGGAAAGTTGGAGAAATAGTAAGAAGCAAGAAGTAAACATGTGATAACACTGCAAGGTAATCGGAACACAATTAAAGTACTAGTGAAACCAATTAAGGAAAACAGTGGCAACCAAATAATCAACCATTATTTCACAAGGATTATACAAGTATTACATCGAGGTACCATGCCTCATAATCACAAATCACGGATCCCAACTCGTGATTCATAGTCACATGGCATCTCGTGCCCACTTTGTTAATCATAACTGTACAGACAACTCACACGTTGCACGGGAAGCTCATGTGTCAATACCAATAATAAAAACCTCACACCCGCGTGGATAACTCATGTGCCAACAGTAACAATATCTCATATCCCCACGAAAAACTAACATGCCAACAATCTAGTCCTCACACAAAAAGTAGATATACAAGAATACATGTACATGATCAATGAACATCAAGAATTATACTTCTGGATTGATATAGGTGACAGATTACGGTGTATGGTTGTGCAAGTGTACTATCACAGCTCGAGTCAACAAGTAATATTAGAGACACCGAATAACACATTGAAAACAACACAACTGAAGACCTTGATATGCATGACTCACACAAGATAGTCACACCACCACACAAATATTAGCAATGACAATGCCCCCCGGCAATCACAAATTATCCCCAACATAGCCCTCTTGTCTCGATGCGTGCGCAACAATAAATTAAATGCCCGCCTTATCTCGCTACATGCGCATAATAATTATTCCACCTTGTCTCAACACATGCGCAAACCAAACATATATAGCCCGCCTTGTCACGCCGCATGTGAAAATAACAATAATAACTATAGCACGAACAACTCACGTGCAAACACCATGACAATCCTCTAAACAATCCCACATGTGCCAAAAATATAACAGAACAATATAACAACTCGCACCACATGTGCCCATATGCCATAACATTTCCTTACCAAAAATCCCAATACCACAACCACATATAGCCCACGGCTCAACAACACTGTGTATAACGACAACAACAATAACACGGGAGTATGGCAGGTAAGTTAACACAAGAATTACAATAACACAATGAAACGGAAGAATAAGCTCAACAATGAATGACATAATAAGTAATAATGACTTAAAATAAGAATAATTCAACAATGAGTGAAATAAATGTAACGACCCAACTTGTCATTTTAAGAATTAACATCATGTTCAAAGGTTTAGGGTCCCGAACAACTTTGTCATATGTATTATGACTTGCGTGTGCGATCCAGTTTGGTTCTCGGATTATTCAAGATTAAATTGAAAGAATAATTCTCATTTAAAAATCTTAAAAGAAAAAGGTTGACCCCAGTTTGACGTTTATGCAAACGACTCCGTAATGGAATTTTTATGATTTCAATGGCTTTGTATGGTGATTTCAGACTTAGGCATATGTACGGATTTGGATTTGGATGTCCGTAGGACAATTCAGCTCATTATGGTGAAAATTGGAAAAGTTAAAGTTTTAAAATAGTTATAAGTTGGCTGAAGGTTGATTTTGTTGATAACGGGGTCAGATTTAAATTCAAGAAATTGAAACAGGTCCATTATGTAATATATGACTCATGTGCAAACTTTGAAGTCATTCCGGATTGATTTGATATGTTTCGGCGCATATTATAGAATTTGGAAAATTCATAAACTCATAATTCGATTTGAGGCGCGATTTATAATTTTGACGTTTTTTGACGTGGTTTAAGGCCTCGACTAAGTTTGTATTGTAGTTTAAGACGTGTTGGTGTATTAGTTAAGGTGCCGAGGGCCTCAGGTGAGTTTCAGACGGGGTTCGGATCAATTTGAGCTTCGTTGAAGTTGCTGGAAATTCTAGTGTTTGCTCCGACCATTGGATAGGGTTGCTCCAACCGTTGAAGAAATGAAGGTTCTGGAATTCGCTGCGGTTCAACGCATCTCATGGTTGACCTTATGGTTGGGAAATTGAAGGAAAAGGTTTGGCATAATAGGGTATTACTGCGACCCATTATGCGGCCGCAGAATAACTATGCGGGCCATAGAATGGCCGCAGAGTGAGGCAGTCATTTGGGCCATTTTTGGATGTCATTTCCTGGCCCATTATGCGACCGCAAAACTATTTCACTGTTTGCACACTGATCGCAGAACCAGCATGGACATTTTGTGGAGGGAGGTTCTGGGGCGCATTATGCAACCACAGAACAGGTCTGGGACCGGATATCGGTCGTAGAGTGGGGCAGACCAGCCCAGTTTTGGAGGGCCATTTCGCGGCGCATTTCGTGGACCGCAGAAGTATTATGCGGTCGCATATGCGAACACAGATCTCATTTCGGAGCTTCATTTTTGTGTTTTTATCAGCCGACCCCATTTCATTATATAGACTCTATGGACCATTTCTGAAGAGAAATAATACAATTGTATTACTATATTATTTTTGGCACGTGATACAGCAATGAGCCAAGAGAAATAATAAGATTGTGACCATCCGTGCCAATGAAATGAAGAGATGTGCAAGAAATATGAAACGTGATGATTGATATAAAATGGTGATATTTCACATGAGACGTCCTAGCTGATCGGGTCGTGATTGGACGCCATGCCGCACACATGGCGGTGACTATGTTATAAATTGTAATTGAAATTGTGATTTTGGTTGATGTCTCGCATGAAACGGCCTAGCCGATTGAGTCATGATCGGACTCCATGCCGTACACCTGGTGGTGACTGTGTTGGAAATCGTAATCGAAATTGTGAATAGTGATATACCGGTACCAAATATTTCCCAACTTAAAATTTGGAAATTTATTTTAAATATTATACTATCTCTAATTTGATATTTGGTAATTGTTTGAGGCTTTAACTGATATTATGACTGTCCTTACTTGCATTACTGCTCGTTTCTTTGAGAGAATGTTTATTCATATATACTTGTACTATTTCACAGTACTAACGTCCCTTTTTCCGGGGGCGTTGCATCCTTAATGGATGCAGGTGGTTCCACAACAAGCGGCACTGATCTGCGGTAGCACTACACTCTTTTTCCAGCTGATTTGGTGGGCCCCACTTCGCTCGGGATCATGTATCTTTTGTTTATTTTATCACCATGTTTTGAGGTATAGCCGGAGCCTTGTTTCCGGCACTATCATTGTACTCTTTTGTATCTAATAGAGGCTTTGTAGACATAACGCGGGTGGTATGTTGGGGTGGGGAAAGTCAAACTAGTAATGTTGTAACTGTATCACACGTTCCACATAAAACTATGAAAAAGTATGTATTTTAGAAGCATATAAATGATGTAACTGCTGATAATGAATTGGTGTTGTTGTTTACTTGATCTTCCCCACTGATTAAATAACGAATTGGATTTTACTATCATACATGAGTAAGTTCAGGTAGAAGGTATTGTATAGCCTTGCTCGGCAGGGTTATCTTGGTTGAGCATCGGTCGCGCTCCTCGAGTTCGGGGCGTGATAGGATAATAAAGATTCAATCTTTAATGAAAATCAAAAAGTCAACTCAAAAGGTCAACACGGGCCTGCACCTCCGAACCTGACCAAACATATAAATATTGAGCACCCATTCCGATACGAGTACAACCATAAAAAAATTTTCCATTTCCGACCTCAAATCGACCTTCAAATTCTCAATTTATAATTTTGGAAAGATTTTAAGAAAACCCCAAATTTCTCCAACACAAATCACTAATTAAATAATAAAAACAATGATGGAATCATGAATAATGGGCAACTCTGAGTTAAAAACAATTACCCCATCGCACAAACCTGAGCTCTACAACTCACAATATATTAAAATGAACCAAACCCTCAAAATAAAGTACTATATTTCACCAACTCTCCACTATCACGGAAACGACTTCGCGATCACAAAGAATAAATTTCACCAAATCCCTAAACCTCTTACGCGAACACGAGTCTACAAATGCGAACGTCCTCGCGACCGCGATGAACAATGCGTGCCACCATCCACCCTCGCCTTCTTTCTACGCGGATGCGGCCCGACACTCGCGTTCACGATGAACAAACACCCCAAGGCTTCGCGAATGCATGCTTCTCTTCACAAATGCAAAGTGAAAAAACTCATGTGCTATCAAAGACTCTACGTGATCGCGGCCCATTCTTCGTGATCGCGAAGAAGGATACCAGAAGCATAGAAATCAAAAGTTCCAACACATGAAGAAAGTCTGAAACCCATTCGAAACACACCCGAAGCCCTCGGTACCTCAGCCAATTACACTAACAAATCCTAAAACACAATACAAACTTACTCGAAACCTTAAATCACATCAAACAACAAAACCACAAATCGTATCCCAATTCAAGCCTAATGAACTAATGAACATTACCAAATTCAAAACTAATGGCGAACAAGCCTAAACACCTCATAATGACCTCACATTTTGCATGCAAGTCCAAAATATAATAATGGACCTATGCCACTTCTCAAATTTACAATCCGAGCCAAATATCAATAAAGACAACCTCGGTCAAACCTATCAACCTTCCAAACCGTCATCTTTCTAACTTTCGTCATTTCAAGTCAGAACAACCTACGGGCCTCCACATTCACATTCGGACATATGATTAAGTCCAAAATCACTATACGAAGCTATCGGAACCATCAAAACATTATTTCGGGGTCTTTAATACAAAAGTCAATCTTTGGTCAACTCTTTTAAATTAAGCTTCCAACTTTGGGACTAAGTGTCCCAATTCATTCCGAAACTCACCCGAAACCAAACCAACCACTCCGACAAGTAACGTAACCACAAATGAAAAAAGAAAAGATAATAAATAGGGGAACATGGCTACAATAATCAAAATGACTAATCAGGTCGTTATAAGAACTTTAGAGATCACCTTGTCTGGAAGTACCTGGATCTGCACACGAAGTGCAGAGTCTAGTATGAGTACAACCAACCCTATGCAATAAGTAACAAAACTAACCTTGGTCTGAAAGTAGTGACGAGCTAAGAATAAACATTCAGATACCAATATTAATAACTAATAACAACTCATGATAAAAAGGAAACATAGTGTATACATGTAGCTCAATAATATCATGTTCACCTCGTTCACATAACAGGAATTTAAGCATACTTTCCATATATAACCATTAAAGTCCAACACAGATAATAAATTTAATTTACTAGGTAGCATGAGGAACGTAAATGACAAATATACATGTCAACTCAACAATATCACTATGGACCCATCAAGAATAATCACATAGCATTGTACGGGTGCTGGCATAACTGCCCATCATCAAGCAGGTATACAAAACAATATGCTTGTGCCCACTGCTGGCATGTCAGACTCCTGAGAGACGGATCCTGCCCAAGTGCTAATTATAATCACATAGCCCAAATAATAGCTCCTAGTGCACGCGTCACCCCAAAACAATAACACTTAGCCCAATGTGAGCATGGCGTACACGTCATCTCAAAATCAATACCAAATCGGCTCTATGGCCCAAGCTCAGTCATTAACTGATCAAGTCTCAGATAATCACATCTCACAAAACTCAGTTAAATAGTGTTACACATATGAGGCACCAACAACATGTGAAGAATCAAATACGAATGTACTGAGACAAAGATATCATACACAGAAATAACATCGTGACTGAGATTATGAGTGCAATTTAGCCAAATAGATAATAAACAACAAGAACAAGCCCAATCATGTTTCAAACAAATAGCAGATAGCCTAGACGTGATTTCTAACATTAAACATGGCTCAAATAACCTTACAAGTCGAGAAGACACAGATATAAAAAGGCACGATAGCAAAACAAATCTCATAATAGTCTAAAACCACCCCTAATCATGAACACATCGGTGCACGCACCCATTTCCGCCACCTAAAATATGCGTCACCTCAATATGACTCATGTAACATAGTTCCCAATGTTAATTAGCCTCAAATCCAAGATTAGATATGTTACTTACCTTGAAATACGTGAGTCAATACTCCAAAAATCCCTTACCATGCGAATCGGCCTCCAAACAATTCGAATCTAGTCACAAACAACTTAATATCATAAAATAATGTTGTAGAAAACAACTTCAAACAATAAAGTTTCGATCTTTATCAAAATCAAAAAGTCAACCCCGAGACCGCACCTTGGAATCTAATCAATCTCAAAAAATCTGAACACCCATTCACTTGCAAGTTCAACCATACCAATTTCATCCAATTCAGACCTGCAATGACCTTCAAATCCTAAATTTTAACTTTATGAATTGTTTTACCCAAGTCTCCAATTTCTTCACTTTGATTAACCATATAAATTCTAAAAACACTGATAAAATCATGGAATATAAATACATTTGAGTAAAAAGTACTTACCCTAACACAAATCGTGATACAATCCCCTCCCAAATCGCCCAAAACCGAGCTCTCTAACTCAAAATGTGGTATAGTGACCAAACCCTTGAAATAAAGATGTTAAATAGTTTGCCCAGGCATACCCTTCACGATCATGACCATATCCTTACGATTAAGAAGAACAAACTTCCCGGTCCTCCAAAAGACTCTACGCGAACGCGAGCCCATGATTGCAAACACAAAGCACAACACACTCTTGAACTACACGAACACGGAAACAACATTGCGGTCGCGAAGGCTTACTGTCTGACACCTAAGCTGAACTCACCCTTTTACACGAATCGACCATCCACTCGTGATCACAATGACCACTACCATCCAACGCTTTGCAAATGCATCACCACTTCACAAACTCGAAGTACATTTCGCCTGCCATCCAGAACACTCTACGTATTTGTGACTTACTCTTTGTGATTGCTGTAATGACCCGGCCTGCTGTTTTAAGTATTTTTGCTCCAATCCCCTATTTATTTTCTCCTCTATGTTGTATTATGGTAATGTGACTTTTGGGGGTGTTTGGTTTATGTTCGGGTGAGTTTCAGAGTGAAATGGGACACTTAGTCCCAAAGTTAGAAGTTTAAGTTGAAGGAGTTAACCGTAGTTTTAATTTTGTTTAGACGACTCCGGAATAGTGTTTTGATTGTTCCAGTAGCTCCAAATGGTGATTTTGAACTCAGTAGCATGTCTGGATAGTGATTTGAGGTCCGAATGTCGTTTCAGCTTGAATTGGCAAAAGTTAGAAAGTTAAAGGTTTGGAATGTTGAGAAGTTTGACCGAGAGTTGACTTTATAGATATTGGGGTCGGATTCCAATTATGGAAATTGGAATAGGTCCGCTATGTCATTTATGAATTGTGTGTAAACTTTGAGGTCAATCGGAGTCGTTTTGGTATGAATCGGATTTACTTTTGGAAGTCGGATATTCATAGTTTCAATAAGCTTGAATTAGCCTACGATTCGTAGAATTGATGTTGTTTAATGTGATTTTTGGCCTCTGGTAGTGTACGTTCCCATTAAAATTTCTAATGATTTAAGATTTTAAAGTGCGCCAACAGTATTTGGGAATAACGTGTTCAAGTATCAAAGGAGACCCATGGGACAGAACCACATCATTCTGAAATGAAAATATGTGTTTAAGATATGTTGCAACATACTAAGGAGTTTTGTGAATTGCAAGAATTTGTGTGAAACAAGTTGGATACATTACGTAGAAAGGATGTCTCAATTTGCACAACATCCTACTTCAAACGCATGCTGCTACCAAACTATAAAGACTTAGGAGGTGATCTACCTAACAAATTAAAGGTCTTTGAGGCTAGTTTCCAATGCACTAAACCGTTTGTCATTTGGATATGAATACAGAAAGTTATGCCCATTATGCTGGAACTATGTCATATGCGTGGCCAAATGCGCGGCCCCGCATACTTGGGAGTTTCTGCCTGGTGTGCACGGCCACTTGCCCAGGTGCGCGGCAGCGCACGTAGGAACCCATTAAATAACCCCAAGGCCGGCTATAGAGATGGGTTAAGTCATTTTTGAGCTAAAACCCGATATTTTCAGAGTGAGACAGTGCCCTATAGTGGGAGAGTGATCTTCAACAAATTGTCCTTCAATTCTTGCATAAGTCTTTGAAGATTAACAAGGAAAATTCACTAGGTCTTCATCCTAGATGTAAGATTCTACACCTTAGCACTAAATTTCGAAATTGATCTAAAAATGGGTAATTAGGAAGACAATTCTTGGGTATAGGAGTTGTTTATTTTGCATGCATGTGTTATCAAAGGGTGTATGAAGATTGTGAGCTAAAAATGGTAAAGAATGGGTTGTGGGATGATGGAATCCTCCATAAAAGGACCTAGAAATCTTAGTGAACACCTAGTGTTTGATAAAATGCTCAAATGAGCTAGAACCATGATCAGCTTCCTAATTTTGGTTCAACTTGTTATATTTCTAAAATAGATTGAAGTAGCTAAGAATTCCGGAACATTTTAGAGTTTAAGAAAGCTCAATTGAGGTATGTTGGCTAAACTATTCTCTTAGANAAAGTATGGGATGTGTGTTGAAAATGTTAAGACTTCAAGTCAAGTTCGAATGAAGGTTTTTATGCCAAATTCTGCATGAGTATTTAAAGTCTTGATTTGAAAAGCCTTGATGTTGTTGATGACAATGATGATGTTTGAAAGTGGAAAAAGAATTTGAATTATGAAATACGGCCAAGTGCCAAGAATAAGTTTATAATTGTGGCCACTAGTGCCAATGAAATGAAAAGATGTGAAAGAAGTATGAAATGAAATGACTGATATAAAAAGGTTGATGTCTCAAATGAGACGGCCTAGCTGATTGGGTCATGATTGGATGCCATACCGCACACATGGTTGTCATTGTATTGGAAATTGTAATTGAAATTGTGATTTCGGTTGATGTCTCTAATGAGATGGCCTAGCCGATCGGGTCATGATCGGACTCTGTGCTAAAGGTACAGTGGTATTGGTATTGAGAGTGATTGTGGTTGATGTCTCTATTGAGATGGCCTATCTGATCGATCGTGATCGGACTCCGTGCTAAAAGTACGATGGTATTGGTATTGTGAACGATGATACATCAGTACTAAGGATCTCCAACTTCAAAATATGGAAATTTACTTTAAATTTTATGTGGTTCTAACTAGATGTTTTGGTATTGTTCAAGGCTTCCATTGATTTTATGATTGTTCCTCCTCGTAATATTATTCATTTTATTGAGAAGGTGTTTAGTTATACATACTGGTACTATTTGGCGGTACTAACGTCCCTTTTGCCGAGGGCACAACATCTTTAATGGATGCAGGTGGTTCCACAGCAGGAGACATTGATCAGTAACAGCGGTACACCCTCTTCCCAGCTGACTTGGTGAGCCCCACTTCATTTCGGGGCCATGTATCTTTTGTTCCTTGTATATTGTTTTTGAGGTATAGTCGAGGCCTTGTTGCCGGCATTATCATAGTACTCTTTATAATCTATAGAGGCTCCATAGACATAGTGTGGGTTGTATATTGGTTTTGGGAAGGTCAAACAATGTTATGTTATGGTTGTATTACTTGTTCCATTTCAGACTATGAAAATGTGTGTGCAATTTGAGACTTTAAAATGATGAAACTATTGGTAATGAATTGGTATTGAAGACATGATCACCTTATTGGCTAATTAATGAAATTATGCACTATCTCCATTTATGTATGAGTTTGGGTAGAAGAAAATCGAACATGCTTGCTCGGCCGGGTTCACTCGGTTGAGCGCCGGTCGCCCTCCCCGTGTTTGGGGCGTGGAAAACTTTGTAATAGAGCCTAAAGTTTTATAATGTCCTAGGATGTCTCCGAGCCGTGTCTAGTAGAGTCCTTATTATCGGCGTGTTATTGACCACATCTATAATTAGGATGCTATATGGTCATTTAGGAATAATACCCTTCTTTCATGTTCTCGATCGTGCGATAAAGGTGATTGTAAGATTGTTCCTTCTTTAACTCGTGCTTTGCTCTAACTTTCAGTATATGGCACCTAAGAAGAAGGCAAAAACTGGTCAAAGAGCCAATGTCACCCAGGAGTGGCAATTGATTCTATATTTAATGATGCGTGTGAGCACCGAAGGAGTCAGAATATTCCTCCAGTTCCTATGCTGCTTGACTCTACTACAACTTAACAGACCGCACCTATCCCTACACCAACTCAGGGTGCAATGGTCCCTCAAACTGATATACTAGTTCCACCTCCAGTTCCCAGTTCTGATTCTGGTGTTTCTGATGTTGATCTTATGGGAGCCATACAGATGTTGGCTCCGATACTCGCTTCCCAGACCTAGAGATCAAATGTTGCACCCACTTCTTCCAGTCAGCCAGAGGATTCTGCTAGTTCCAGGGTGAACAAGTTTCTCCAGTTGGATCCTCCAGTGTTCACGGGTACTAACCTAGAGGAGGACCCCCAGGACTTCATTGATGAGTTGCACAAAGCTCTTCGAGTTATGCGTGCTACTAAGATGGAGGCAGTGGAATTGGCTTCCTACTTCCTGAAAGAGGTGGCATATTCTTGGTTTGAACTATGGGAGGATTCCCGTGAAGAAGGGATCCCTTTGGCAAAGTGTGGTGAGTTTTCCAATGCCTTCATTGATCATTTCTTGCCTACTGAGACTAAGGAAGCCCGTGATGCTGAGTTTGAGAACCTGAGGCAAGGTATCCTGAGTGTGTGGGATTACCATATGAAATTCACGTACCTGTCCAAATATGTTATTTAGATGTTGCCGACTATGGAGGCTAGAGTGTGCTTGTTTGTGCAGGGCCTTAGTCCCTTGGTAATTAATGAGGCCGATACAACTGCCTTAAATTCTGATATGTACTATGGTAAGATTGTGGCATTCGCTCAAGCCACAGATACCCGCAAATTGAAGAACATAATGGAGCGAAAGGGTAGCAATAAGGCCCGGTCTACGGGCAACTTTGGTGGTTTTTCTGGTGGTGGCAAGTCAACAACATTCAAGGGAGTGGCATCAGGGCCATATCAGTCCTTTGCTCTGTCTTCGGCTAGTGTACCACCAGCAGGTCCCAATCAGCAGCAGCAGTGGAGCCGTTTTAGGCCCAATCAAGGCAACACGGGCTGCTATCAACAATGTCGTCATGGTGGTAGATTCCAGCAGCAGCGGAGGCCCCCATGCCCTAGGTGTGGAATGATGGACCTAGGAATATGATACATCGACTTAACCATATGCTACAGATACTGATAAAGGGGTCACATTCAGAGGGATTGTCATTCGTCCCGCCAGGGTATGGGTAGGGGCCCAGCACAACCAGCCATTGCTGCAACTACATCCACAACACCTCCTCCAGCTCGAGGCACTCCAACACCCGTAGGGCATGGTGCAGTTAGGGGTGGAGCATAGAGTTCAGAAGGATCCGGTTGTTTCTATAATATCAGGGGGCGTCAGAATTCGAAGGCTTCTCCAGATGTTGTTACAGTTATATTGACTGTCCAATCTCATGATGTGTATGCTCTTATTGATCCCGATTCCACTTTGTCATATGTTACTCCTTATGTTGCTATGGAATTTGGGATAGAACTGGAACAACTTCATGAGCAGTTCTTTATATCTACTCTGGTTGGTGAGTCTATTTTGGCCGCACGGGTTTATAGGTATTTTGTTGTCACATTGCATGGTCGGGACACTATGTCTGATCTCATTGAATTGGGGATGGTTGATTTTGACATAATAATGCGAATGGACTGGCTTTATTCATGTTTTGCCAAGCTTGATTGCCGAACCAGAACCTATAGGTTCGAATTTCAAAATCAGACAGCCATTGAGTGGAAAGGGGAATATGTGGTTCCGAAGGATAGGTTTATTTCTTACCTTAAGGCCACGAAGATAATCAACAAGGGATGTATTTACCATTTGGTCCGGGTTATGGGCACCGATGCTGAGGCACTTACACTTGAGTTCGTGCTTGTTGTGAATGAATTTTCGGGAGTCTTTTCGGATGAGCTCCCTGCGATCCCACTAGACAGAGAGATTGATTTTGGGATTGATATGATGCCAGACACACAACCTATATCTATTCTTCCCTATAGAATGGCACCAACAGAATTGAAGGAGCCAAAGGAACAATTGAGAGATTTGTTAGAGAAAAGTTTCATTCGGCCGAGTGTGTTACCTTGTGGCACACCGGTCATTTTTTAAAGGAAAAAGGATGGGTCACTGAGAATGTGTATTGACTATCGGCAGTTAAACAAGGTCACAATCAAAAATAAATACCCACTACCAAGGATAGATAACGTGTTTGATCAATGGGAAGGTGCCAGGTACTTCTCCAAAATTGATTTACGATACGTGTATCACTAATTGAAAATCAGGGACCAGGATGTTCCGAAATCAGCTTTTAGAATCTGATATGGGCACTTTGAATTTTTGGTGGTGTCGTTTGGGCTAACAAATACTCCGACAGCCGTCATTGATCTTTTGAACCAAGTTTTCAAGTTGTTTCTCGATTCTTTTGTGATAGTGTTCGTTGACGATATTCTTGTATTTTCAAGAAGTTGAGAGGACCATGCTAATCATCTCAGGGTTGTTCTGGAAACCCTGTACCAGCACAAGTTATATGCAAAGTTTTCAAAGTGTGAATTTTTAGCTTGAATCTGTCACATTCTTGGGTCATGCTGTCTCTAGTAAAGTAATAAAGGTTGATCCTCAGAATATTGCAGCTGTGAAGAATTGGCCAAGGCCTACCACTCCAATGAAAATTCGCATTTTCTTAGGCATAACTGGATATTACAGAACGTTTGTGGAGGGGTTTTCTACTCTTGCCTCTTGATTGACTAAATTGACGCAGAAGGCAATTAAGTTCCAATGGTTAGATGCTTGTGAAAAGAGTTTGTAGGAGTTGAAAGCAAGATTAATTACGACCCCGGTGTTGACCCTACCAGAGGGTATAGATGGATATGTGGTATATTGTGATGCTTCAAGGATTGGGCTTGGGTGTGTATTAATGCAACATGGGATGGTGATAGCTTATGCTTCTAGGAAACTAAGGAATCATGAAAAGAATTATCCAACACATGACGCACAAGTCGCAGCGGTGGTAATTGCATTGAACATTTGGCGTCATTATTCATATGGGGTACATGTGGATATATTCACGGACCATAAGATCCTTCAATATATTTTCAAACAGAAGGAGCTGAATCTGAGGCTAAGAAGATGGCTTGAATTACTGAAGGATTATGACATTGATATTTTATATCATCCGGGGAAGGCTAATGTTGTGGCGGATGCTCTTAGCTGGAAATCTATGGGTAGTTTAGCACACTTGGAGGCATATCAAAGGTCATTGGCCAAGGAAGTTCACCTATTGACTAGTTGTGGAGTTCGTCTTGTGGACTCTAGTAAAAGAGGGGTGATTGTGCAAAAAAGGGTTGAATCATAACTTGTTGCGGAAGTGAAGGAGAAGCAATACAACGATCCATTGTTGGCACAACTGAAAGAAGGAATTCATAAACAAAAGACCATAGCCTTTTCTCTTGGCATGGATGATGGTACACTAAGGTACCAAGGACGACTATGTGTTCCAAACATGGATGGTCTTCGAGAAAGAATTATGACCGAAATCTATTGGTGGAATGATAGGAAGAGGAATGTAGCGGACTTTGTGGCAAAGTGTCCAAAGTGTCAGCAAGTGAAGGCCAATCACCAAAGTCCCAGTGGGTTGGCGCAGAACACAGAAAGTCCAATGTGGAAGTGGGAAATGATTAATATGAACTTTGTGGTAGGATTACCTCGTACTCCTCGTAAGTTTGACTGGATTTGGGTGATTGTGGATCGACTCACGAAATCAGCACACTTCTTGCCGTTTAAGGCTACCAACACGGCGGAACAGTATGCTTAGTTGTATATCAAAGAAATAGTCAAGTTGCATGGCACTCTAGTTTCTATCATTTCTGATCGGCGGACACAATTGACGACTAATGTTTGGAAGATATTTCAGCAAGGTCGGGGTACTCAGGTGAATCTTATTATAGCCTTTCAGTCGCAGACTGAAGGGCAGGCAGAGCGGACTATTCAGACGCTTGAGGATATCTTGTGCGCTTGTGTTCTAGACTTCAAAAGTAGCTGGGATGATCATTTGCCAATCATAGAATTTGCCTACAACAATAGTTATCATGCTTGCATTCATATGGCACCGTTCGAGGCTTTATATGGAAGGAGATGTAGATCTCTCATTGGGTGGTTCGAGATTGGAGAAGCATAGTTGATAGGGCCAGACCTCGTGCATCAGGCCATGGAAAAAGTTAAGATCATTAAGGAGTGGTTGAAGACTGCTCAGAGTCATCAGAAGTCCTATTCGGATGTTCGTCGTAGGGATTTGGAATTCAAAGAAGATGATTGGGTATTCTTGAAAGTTTTCCCTATGAAATGTGTAATGCAATTTGGTAAGAAAAGGAAATCGAGCCCGAGTATGTCGGACCATACAGAATCATTCAGAGGATCGGTGAGGTGCCGTACAAGCTTGAGCTACCACCTGAGATGTCATTAGTACACCCGATATTTCATGTGTCTATGTTGAAGAAAGTAGTTGGAGACCTGACACTCATTGTTCCGGTTTAGACTATTGAGGTTAATGAGGAATTGAATTATGCAGAGATTCAAATTTCTATTATTGACCGGCAAGTCCGAAATAAAGAAATTGCCTCTGTAAAAGTATTATGGCGAAACCAGCAGTTTGAAGAGGCCACCTGGGAGGCTGAGGAAGAAATGAAGAAGAAGTACCCTTATTTATTTGAATAGCTATGTTATCTTTCGATGAAATTCCATATGAATTATATATCATTTGTACAGCTTAATCCAAGGGTGTTCTTTTGTGGTAATATACTGCTTATGAGGCCACGATTGGTGTTGTTTTTATGTTATATTGTGTCATCAGATTATGTATATGTTGTTAGGAATGGTTTATGGGATTCTTTGACATGTGGATAGGCCCAGTTACAGGGGAGACTCTGTCAAAATTTCTGGAAATTAGTGGAGTTAGCCAAATTTTGGAGCTTTTGGTGTGTAGATAAAGATTTAAGTCACATTAGGTTTCTATGGCGGACTCTTCGAGGACGAATGATCCTTAGCGGGGGAGAATGTAAGCCCTCGTTAAAATTTCCTAATGATTCAAGATTTTAAGGTGCGCCAATAGTATTTGGGAATAACGTGTTCGAGTATTAAAGGAGACCCATGGGATAGAACCACATCATTTTGAAATGAAAATACGAGTTTAAGATGTGTTGGAAAATACTAAGGAGTTTTGTGAATGGCAAGAATTTGTGTGGAACAGGTTGGATACATTAAGTGGAAAGGATGTCTCAATTCGCACAACATCCTACTTCAAATGCATGCTGCTACCAAACTATAAAGACTTAGGAGGTGATCTACCTATCAAATTAAAGCTCTTTGAGTCTAGTTTCCAACGCATCAAACCAAGAATAATTTTATAATTGTGGCCACTAGTGCCAATGAAATGTAAATATGTGAAAGAAGTAAATAATTGATATAAAAAGGTTGATGTTTCTAATGAGATGGCCTAGCCGATCAGGTCATGATCACACGCCTTACCACACATATGGTGGTGATTGTATTGGAAATTATAATTGAAATTGTGATTGTGGTTGATGTCTCTAATGAGATGGCCTAGCCGATCGGTCGTGATCGGACTCCGTGCTAAACGTATAGTGGTATTGGTATTGAGAGTGATTGTGGTTGATGTCTCTAATGAGATAGACTAGCCGATCTAAAAGTACGGTGGTATTGGAATTGTGAATAATGGTATTGTGAACGTTGACACATCGGTACTAAGGATCTCCAACTTAAAAATATGGAAATTTACTTGAAAGTTTATGTGGTTCTAACTTGATGTTTTGGTATTATTCGAGGCTTCCATTGATTTTATGATTGTTCCTCGGGTGCAGACATGCAGGTGTGTGAGGGTGCATCCCAGAAATGGAGAAGTCTAGCCCAGGCCTGGCTTCTCTGGTGCAGACACCTAGGCACAGATGCGCATTCGCATATGCGAGTGCTATTTCAGAGAAGCAGAACTGTAAGGAGCTTGTGAAGGACCGCAGGTGCGGTCAAGGCTCCGCAGAAGTGGGCTCACAGGGGCGAGCATTTTGTCTGCAGAAGCGAAATTGCATGGCATTAGTTGGAATCGCATCTGCGATGGATTTTTCTGTAAGTGCGACAGTGTGCCAGTAAAAGCGAAAATCGCTGGGCAGAAAAGGGGGTGTTCGATTCTAACATGGATTTTGCTATATTATTACATGATTCCATTGTTATTTTTGTCATCTAAGTAGTGATTTGACTTGGAAAATTTTGGGAAAAATTGTGAAACTTCTTAAACTAAAATTTGGGGATTTGAAAGGCGATTTGAAGTCAGATTTGATTAATTCTTGTATGGTTGGACTTGTTATCGAATGTGTGTTAAGATTATGTAAGTTTGGTCAGATTTCGAGAGGCGGGCATGGGGTTGACGTGTTAAGTTGACTTTGTGTTTCTTTTTAAAGATTGCAACTTTGTTATTCAGAATAGCTTCCAATGGTTTGTATTTATGGTATGAAGTTGTTTTGGCTAGATTCGAGCCATCCAGAGTTGGATAATCGCGGGAAAGGCTTACTAGTGGGTTGAGTTAGCATGTTGTGAGGTAAGTGTCTTGC